>JANAVB010015600.1:25224009-25496509 GCA_029216955.1 Iris pallida
AGATCATGGAAGTTCGGACACAAAATCTATAGTGATGTGATCCCACTTCTACTTTTGAATGGGTAGTGGCTGAAGCAAACCACCTGGCCTCTGTCTCTCGACTTTAACCTGCTGGCACACCAAGCAGCGAGATATAAACTGAGCTACCTCTCGCTTCATATCATACCACCATACGCGCTCTCTCAAGTCTCTGTACATCTTATTGGTTGCAGGATAGATAGAATACTGAGATCGATGTGCTTTCTGAAGAACCTTCTCCCGAAGTGTAGAGCCCCGAAATTCGTGATACGTATTTTATACGTGTTCGTATTTCTGACCCGTATTTTTCATTTTTCTTGATTAGTTAATTATGGTTTATTTCATATTTAACATTGTGGTTTAATTATCGTTTATCATTCATGAATTAATTCGAATTTAATGGAGCTTGGTTTATTGAGTATTTCCTGGTCCATCATGGCATTGCTTGGCTCGGTTTGGCCTAGCTTGGTTCGGGTTGGATTGGTTTGGCTTGGTTTGGGTTAGCATGAACCACTCCTACCTACCACCACCAATCCCTTATTAATGCACTCTCTCATTCTCTCTCTTCATTCATTCATTTTCTTCTTCTTCAATTATTTCTCCTTCACCAACCAAGAGAGAGAGGGAGAGAGATCTAGGCAAGTGCATCTTGCTCTCACTTGAGAACTCATTTTGATGGTTCCTATGGCTTCCTAGCATGAATCTAAACCACTTTAGAACTTGAAGATTTTTATTTTTATGCATGAGTTTTGTAGATCTAGGAAAATTTGCCTTCTTCGGATTTTTGGAGTTTTGATCTGGTTAACTTCTTGGTTTTTAAGTTCTGATGGTTCCATGTGGTTGGAAATTTTCTTCTATCCAATTTTGACCTTTGGAAACTTGGATTCGGACTTGTTTTGACCAAGTTATGAGCATTTGAAGCTTGGATTCATCCTTGGAGTTCTTGCTGTTCTTGCTGTTTTTGTTGTTCTTGCTGTTCTTGCTGTTTTGGAGAAGACAATGAACAGTGAGCTAGCTTTTTAGCTTAAGCCGCTGAGCTGTACGCTGCTCTTTAGTGAGCGTACGCTACCCTTCGTACGCTGCTCTTTAGTGAGCGTACGCTACCCTTCGTACGCTGCTCTTTAGTGAGCGTACGCTACCCTTCGTACGCTGCTCTTTAGTGAGCGTACGCTACCCTTCGTACGCTGCTCTTTAGTGAGCGTACGCTAGCCTTGATACGCTGCCTGTTGGCAGCATGTCTTGAGCATACGCTAGCTTGAGCGTACGCTGACCTGTAGCTTGAGCGTGCCCTGGTGTACACTGACCCTTGCGTACGCTTCCCATTGGAAGTGTATGGACCTTTGGTATGCTAGTTCGAGCGTACGCAGTCCTGATGCGTACGCTAGCCTGAGCGTATGTCCTGCATACGCTCTCTTGACCTGAGCGTAGCCCAGCCTGAGCGTAGTCCGACTTGAGCGTAGCCTGATTACCCTGGATCTTCTATTGCCTTGTATAATGATATTTTATTAGGTATTTTACGCCCATTTTATATCCTTACGCCTTTTGTCATGAACTTGATAATCTTGAATTGCTTGATATGTTTGGATATGATACCTAAGCACGACACGATAGTGACCCGTAGTGGTGCACTCCTGACATGAATACCTGACTTGACCTGATAGTGGCCAGTTGTGGTGCACTCCTGACTAGTACACTTGACCTGATAACCTGACATGTTATATCTTGAATAGCTGTTGCGATAGCTACCTGACATGACTTGACCTGACCTATATAATACATTCCTGGACACCGTGGGTGATTGTGCTTGTACAAATAATCCAGTCCTGTCTTGCATCATGTCTAGGATGTGAATCCCTGGTTTCCCACGGTCAGGGAATTCATACTGAATATGACTAGGATTAATGACTAGATTAATCAAATAGTTCATGGAGAATTTCCCAGTTATCTGTTGCCCATGATCCCGGCCATATATATATATACATGGGTTTGTTGCTATCCGTCGAGATGAGCGCACTTCCAGCCCGCCGTCGAGCGTGGTACCTTAGGACACATGTATCTCACTACAGTGTGTCTGCTATATATCAAGCTATCTTTTCTTTTCTTTGCTGGGGTCAAAACAGGTAATTGGATTGGAATTCTCAAATGCATCTTGTTAGTAATTAGGCTTGTGATAACCCTAGTTAGTTAAAGTAGTAAGCCGTAGAAATTGTTTGGCCGTGTGTGATTGGATGTTGTCTAGCCCTGTCTAAGTCTTGTCTAGATCCAGTGCCTGGCTCCTCTGAGCATGATTAAAGTCTACCAGTCTATTCTTGTCTTGATCCTGTACAAATTGTCGCATGACCTGATTCTTATATTTGTCCTACCGATAAATGGTGAGAATCTAAGTTCTGTTCAGACGAAGGGTTACAACCCCGGTCCTTGTTTGGTTTACGGGTTGTAACCTGGTTATCTGAATAGTCCTATGGTTATCTCATCATATATCATCCTGTCTTGCTTTTCCATATAGTTCTGTCTTTTATTAATCCTATGCTAGATTGTCTTTCATATTTACTTTTCCTGCTTTTCTTTAATTGTTGTCTTCTATTATTATTATTTCTCTTGTGCTGACATGCTGGTTTTAGTTCTTAAGTGAAGCCTCCTTTGTGGCACTTGCTCTTTCTGGGGTCTGACCCAGCTGGTTTTGTATGGCCAGATTCCGGAGCAGCAGCAAGGGATCTACCTGCTTTTCAGCCCGATGGTGACCGCCAGGCGTAACCAGGGCAACGAGTGGGTTTCTTTTGTTCTCCCACTGTAATTGTAAATTATTCTTTTGAGGCGTTTAGCCGACGAGCACCTGTTAGCTCGATGCACTTTACTTTTTGTCTGCCTACGGGCTGTAAACATGATTGGCAACTCGAGGTTGATCATGTATGACTAAACTCTTGCTAGTCCTTACATTTTGTACGACTAGCTTCATGATCATCTGATATGTAAAGTTTGGGACGCCTTACTATTGTGTATTTGGTGATCTGATATCTTGTGAATATTATTAGTTGGTTGAGATTGAGACAATAGGCCATTTTGACCTTAAGAGACTGATGGATTGTAGATAAACCCTCATATTTCTAGACAGCCGTGACCGTATAGCGGTGTGGATTCCATTCCGTTATACGTAGCTGGCTATGTCCGCCCCCGCTCTCCAGTATTCTGGTTCTGGGGCGTGACATGGTTTAAGTGGTGGCCCATGCAGGTCTTGTCAATCAAGAAATGTGAGGGTTTACCAGATAGATGTCTCAATCTGTACTCACCTTTGATCTCCACTCGTATCTTCTTATCTTCTTGGATCCCTGACTTGATAACATGCTTGCATCATTGTTCTATCCTGGTCCTTCCTTAATATTCCTGATGTCATTGCTTCAGTGGCATCGTTCCTGTTGATTAGCCAGAAGGAGTTCAGCCGGTAGCCCAACAACAGCAAGAAGATCAAGATCAGTCCTCAGCAGCCGCCTCCCGAGCCATGCCTTCTAGAGAACCAGTGCCCCCTGTCCAGTCAGTTCAGCCAGCAGGGTCAGTGGATGGAGTCTTGATAGGGCTTATTCGTGAGTTGCTTGCGTCTCAGGACCGTCGTAGAGATGCCTTTCAGCAAGCAGTACAAGATGCTATGAGCGGGATTGGTCCTCGAGGGAACAGTGCGGTCAACAATTTCAAGCGCCTGAACCCTCCCTTCTTTGATGGCAGCGAGGATGCTATTGCTGCAGATGCCTGGCTACAGGACATTGAAGTTATCTTGGAGGCAGCTAGAACCCCTGAAGCAGAGAAGGTGGCAGTAGTGCGCCTGCAGTTACTAGATCTAGCCCGCAGCTGGTGGGCTATGCAAGCAGCAAGTTTGGGTACGCCTGTCCCGTGGGCGATATTCAGTGATATGTTCCAGACCAAGTATTTCGACGCAGTGGCTAGATATGACCTGCAGACCAGGTTTAGTAATCTCAGGCAGATGAACAGGACGGTCGACGAATATGCGGCCGAGTTTTCAAGGTTGAGTCGGTTTGCTCCCACCTTGGTGGCAACCGAGCTAGACAGAGCACAGCGATTCCAGCAGGGGCTCCACTTGGAGATCATATTGGCAGTAGAGCAGTTTGAGCACAGAACTTTTGATGCTGTCTTGCGAGCAGCAAGGAGGCATGAGTACACTTCCCGAAGGATAGCGGACAGGACTGGAGGTCGGAAGCGATCTCACCACCAGATGAACCAATCCTCAGCACCAGCCCCAGCAGCTAGGGCCCTGACCATTGGAGCTACGAAGACAGATTCGGTTACCTCCTTGCAGCATTCTTCCCCGACTTATCCCCAGCAGCAGAAACAGAAGCAAGCGCAGTCTTCCGTCGTGGGCTGTTCTTATTGTGGCAAGCCTGGACACGTGGCAGCGGAGTGTCGCAGGGCATTGGGATTGTGTTTATTGTGTGGAGCACCGGACCATAAGGTCGGGTCCTGCCCATTCAGAGTTGATCCAGTATCAGCAGTATCTAGTCCCTCGATCATGGGACCAGCACCAGCACCAGAGCCAGCTCCAGTTCGCCAACCACAGCAGCTTCCATTCCCCGGTCCATTGCCGTCTCAGGCCCAAGCCTTCCGGCAGCAGAGGCCTCATCAGTTCGCCCTGGCCCAAGCCCAGATCCAGAGTCGGCAGAGAGGTATCTGTGTCCTATTGTCTTGCCTTCCGCCGTCGTTATGCGGGACACATGTCATATTTCATGTATCCTAAATTACAACGGTACATCCCGGGTCCGAGCCATGTCCTAGATCATTCGAAAAGGTTGGTACCAATAGCCTTTAACCTTTTCGTATGAGGAGAGGCCCGTGTCCATGTTTGACCAAGGAGAGAGACCTCAAGCACAAGGCTGTTAATTTAGTTCGTACTTGCTTGAGTTTATCGCTCCTTGGGGGAGTCCAACGTGGGAGTGTGAGGATGATATCCGATCACGTTATCCCAATCGGTTTGGCTCGTGAGGTGTAATATCTTCCTTATGCCTTGCACTTCGATTCCTTGCTTGCATGTATGATTGTATGATTGATTGGTTGCGTAGATTGCTTTCGATAGTACAGCTGTCCCGACATCTCTAGCCTCTTAATTAAATTCCGAGGACGGAATTCTTTTAAGGTGGGTAGGATGTAGAGCCCCGAAATTCGTGATACGTATTTTATACGTGTTCGTATTTCTGACCCGTATTTTTCATTTTTCTTGATTAGTTAATTATGGTTTATTTCATATTTAACATTGTGGTTTAATTATCGTTTATCATTCATGAATTAATTCGAATTTAATGGAGCTTGGTTTATTGAGTATTTCCTGGTCCATCATGGCATTGCTTGGCTCGGTTTGGCCTAGCTTGGTTCAGGTTGGATTGGTTTGGCTTGGTTTGGGATAGCATGAACCACTCCTACCTACCACCACCAATCCCTTATTAATGCACTCTCTCATTCTCTCTCTTCATTCATTCATTTTCTTCTTCTTCAATTATTTCTCCTTCACCAACCAAGAGAGAGAGGGAGAGAGATATAGGCAAGTGCATCTTGCTCTCACTTGAGAACTCATTTTGATGGTTCCTATGGCTTCCTAGCATGAATCTAAACCACTTTAGAACTTGAAGATTTTCATTTTTATGCATGAGTTTTGTAGATCTAGGAAAATTTGCCTTCTTCGGATTTTTGGAGTTTTGATCTGGTTAACTTCTTGGTTTTCAAGTTCTGATGGTTCCATGTGGTTGGAAATTTTCTTCTATCCAATTTTGACCTTTGGAAACTTGGATTCGGACTTGTTTTGACCAAGTTATGAGCATTTGAAGCTTGGATTCATCCTTGGAGTTCTTGCTGTTCTTGCTGTTTTTGTTGTTCTTGCTGTTCTTGCTGTTTTGGAGAAGACAATGAACAGTGAGCTAGCTTTTTAGCTTAAGCCGCTGAGCTGTACGCTGCTCTTTAGTGAGCGTACGCTACCCTTCGTACGCTGCTCTTTAGTGAGCGTACGCTACCCTTCGTACGCTGCTCTTTAGTGAGCGTACGCTACCCTTCGTATGCTGCTCTTTAGTGAGCGTACGCTACCCTTCGTACGCTGCTCTTTAGTGAGCGTACGCTACCCTTCGTACGCTGCTCTTTAGTGAGCGTACGCTAGCCTTGATACGCTGCCTGTTGGCAGCATGTCTTGAGCATACGCTAGCTTGAGCGTACGCTGACCTGTAGCTTGAGCGTGCCCTGGTGTACACTGACCCTTGCGTACGCTTCCCATTGGAAGTGTATGGACCTTTGGTACGCTAGTTCGAGCGTACGCAGTCCTGATGCGTACGCTAGCCTGAGCGTATGTCCTGCATACGCTAGCTTGACCTGAGCGTAGCCCAGCCTGAGCGCAGCCCAGCCTGAGCGTAGTCCGGCTTGAGCGTAGCCTGATTACCCTGGATCTTCTATTGCCTTGTATAATGATATTTTATTAGGTATTTTACGCCCATTTTACTTACGCCTTTTGTCATGAACTTGATAATCTTGAATTGCTTGATATGTTTGGATATGATACCTAAGCACGACACGATAGTGACCCGTAGTGGTGCACTCCTGACATGAATACCTGACTTGACCTGATAGTGGCCAGTTGTGGTGCACTCCTGACTAGTACACTTGACCTGATAACCTGACATGTTATATCTTGAATAGCTGTTGCGATAGCTACCTGACATGACTTGACCTGACCTGTATAATACATTCCTGGACACCGTGGGTGATTGTGCTTGTACAAATAATCCAGTCCTGTCTTGCATCATGTCTAGGATGTGAATCCCTGGTTTCCCACGGTCAGGGAATTCATACTGAATATGACTAGGATTAATGACTAGATTAATCAAATAGTTCATGGAGAATTTCCCAGTTATCTGTTGCCCATGATCCCGGCCATATATATATATACATGGGATTTGTTGCTATCCGTCGAGATGAGCGCACTTCCAGCCCGCCGTCGAGCGTGGTACCTTAGGACACATGTATCTCACTACAGTGTGTCTGCTATATATCACGCTATCTTTTCTTTTCTTTGCTGGGGTCAAAACAGGTAATTGGATTGGAATTCTCAAATGCATCTTGTTAGTAATTAGGCTTGTGATAACCCTAGTTAGTTAAAGTAGTAAGCCGTAGAAATTGTTTGGCCGTGTGTGATTGGATGTTGTCTAGCCCTGTCTAAGTCTTGTCTAGATCCAGTGCCTGGCTCCTCTGAGCATGATTAAAGTCTACCAGTCTATTCTTGTCTTGATCCTGTACAAATTGTCGCATGACCTGATTCTTATATTTGTCCTACCGATAAATGGTGAGAATCTAAGTTCTGTTCAGACGAAGGGTTACAACCCCGGTCCTTGTTTGGTTTACGGGTTGTAACCTGGTTATCTGAATAGTCCCATGGTTATCTCATCATATATCATCCTGTCTTGCTTTTCCATATAGTTCTGTCTTTTATTAATCCTATGCTAGATTGTCTTTCATATTTACTTTTCCTGCTTTTCTTTAATTGTTGTCTTCTATTATTATTATTTCTCTTGTGCTGACATGCTGGTTTTAGTTCTTAAGTGAAGCCTCCTTTGTGGCACTTGCTCTTTCTGGGGTCTGACCCAGCTGGTTTTGTATGGCCAGATTCCGGAGCAGCAGCAAGGGATCTACCTGCTTTCCAGCCCGATGGTGACCGCCAGGCGTAACCAGGGCAACGAGTGGGTTTCTTTTGTTCTCCCACTGTAATTGTAAATTATTCTTTTGAGGCGTTTAGCCGACGAGCACCTGTTAGCTCGATGCACTTTACTTTCTGTCTGCCTACGGGCTGTAAACATGATTGGCAACTCGAGGTTGATCATGTATGACTAAACTCTTGCTAGTCCTTACATTTTGTACGACTAGCTTCATGATCATCTGATATGTAAAGTTTGGGACGTCTTACTATTGTGTATTTGGTGATCTGATATCTTGTGAATATTATTAGTTGGTTGAGATTGAGACAATAGGCCATTTTGACCTTAAGAGACTGATGGATTGTAGATAAACCCTCATATTTCTAGACAGCCGTGACCGTATAGCGGTGTGGATTCCATTCCGTTATACGTAGCTGGCTATGTCCGCGCCCGCTCTCCAGTATTCTGGTTCTGGGGCGTGACACGAAGCCCTCCACTCAGAACGCACAGTCAACTACCAAGTCTCAGCGACCCATCTTCGGCTATAGAGAAATCTACTAGCAAACCTGCCTGCGCCTGCTTCCTGATGCTCCTCTTGGCTACGTCATCATACTACGCTGATTTGACTCTGTCCAACAACTTAGACTGAATCTGTAAGCCCTACATTTGAATCTCCATCCCCAGAACGATCACCTCGATACCCAAACTATCCAAATCGGCCAATAGATGACGATCTGCCGTCAAATACATAGCTAGTGGATATCTGCTCAAGGCATCTGCAATTATGTTAGCCTTCTCTGATTGGTACTGCAATGAGATATTGAAGCCCTTTATCAGCTCAAGCCACCGTCTCTACCTCATGTTCAATTTCTTCTGTGTGAACACGTACTTCAAGCTCTTGTGATCCATGAAGATCTCAACTCGCTCTCCATACAGGTAGTGCTTCCACAACTTCAGAGCAAAAATAACAACTGCCAACTCCAGATCATCGGTAGGTTAGTTCTTCTCATGAGGACATAATTGCCTGGATGCATAGGCAATCACCTTCCCATGCTGCTGAAGAACGCAACCCAAGCCCTTCCCAGAAGCGTCACTGTAGATAGTAAAACCACCAGTCCCTGATGGCAACATCAAGATAGGAGCTGTGGTCAATCTCTTCTTCAACTCATCCAAGGTCCGCACACTCCTCGGTCCTGACGAACTCTATGTCTTTCCTGGTGGTTCTAGTCATCGGCTCTTTAATCCAAGAGAAGTCTTGAACGAACTTCCGGTAGTAGCCTGCCAGACCCAAAAAGCTCCGAAGCTCGATAGCTGAGCTCGGTATGAACCAAGACTGAACTGCAAAAATCTTCTTCGGGTCCACTGAGATCCCGTTCTCGGTCACAATATGACCCAAGAGCTCAACCTGCCCAAGAAGAATTCGTACTTCGACAGATTCCCATAAAGTTGATTCTTTCTCAAAGTCTATAGCACAATCCGCAGATGCTCCTCATGCTTCTCTGGTGTCTTCGAGTAGATCAAGATGTCATCTTTGAAGACCACCATGAACTTGTCAAGCTACTGATGGAATACCTTGTTCGTCAAGTTCATGAATACCACTGGGGTATTGGTTAACCAAATGGCATAACAGTGAACTCGTACTGGCCGTACCGAGTCCGAAAAGCCATCTTCGGAATGTTCCCCCTCTTCTCCTTCAGATGATGGTAACTAGACCTCAAGTCTATCTTTGAAAATACCTTCGTGCCGCTCAACTGATTGAACAAGTCGTCAATCCTCGACAATGGGTACTTGTTCTTGATAGTGATGTTGTTGAGTGCTCTATAGTCGATACACATATGTACCGTCCAATCCTTCTTCGGTACAAACAGAACAGGAGCCCCCTAAGGCGAAGAACTAGATCTGATAAAGCCCTTATCTTGCACCTCGTCGACTTGCTTCTTCAGCTCTTCCAACTCGTTGTTGTTGATCCTATAGACGTGCTGCGAGATAGGCTCAGTGCCTGGCACCAAGTCTATAGAGAACTCAACATCCCTGTCCGGTAGCATCCTAGGCAACTCATCAAGGAAAATATCCAATAATCCTGCTATCAACGGATGTGGCAACTCCTGTCCTGCCAATATAGCTCTATAGAAACCATCTTTCAGCTCAGCTGCTCCCCTGGCAAACTCAAACTCTGGCTCTCCCGACAGACTAAACAAAACTCTGTCTCCTCTATAGTCTATATTAGCATAGTGCCTAATCCATACCAAGTACTATATCGTAGCTCGGAAGCGGCATTACGAGCAAGCACGCACTGAAATCCCAGCCTTCCAGTATAACTCTCCATCCCTTACAAATATTTTTGACCAGGATAATGCCTCCCTCAGTCACAATCTTGCAAGTCCTACCCAAAGGTTCAACAATAATATTGTGTCTAAGAGCAAAAGAGACAGATAAAAAACTGTGCGTAGCACCAGAGTCAAACAAAACTAATGCAGAAAAAGAATCGAGAAGAACAGAACCGGCCACCACATCTGCTACAGGCTCGGCCTTCTCGACTGTCAGTGCGAATGCTCTGCCCTGGGATGCTTCCTTCTGATGCTGGCAAAAATGCTATTGTTGGGTCAAAAGTGGAGGACCCCTCGGCTGAACAGCAGGTCCAGCTGGAGCTCTAGTAGGAGGTGCTCTGTCCTGTCCTCCCTGAGCTGGACGAGTCGAACAATCCTTTAATTGGTTGTCAGATGCTCCATAGAACAGACAAGCGCCCAACCTCTTCTTGTAGACCTCTCGGGTGTGCCCTGACTTTCTGTAGATAGTACATTAAGGCATCTACTTCTGCACCTGCTGAGGATGCGTACGTACTGGTGCATGGTGCTGGTGATGCTGATGATGATGCTGCTGCTGGAATGGCTTGTACTGAGTCTGAGGATGCTTGGACGATCCTGTATTGGAACCATCACCCATAACATCGCTGCTCCTCTTGGGCCTGAGACCCAAGTCCTCCTCTGTAATCTGAGTGTCGATCAAAATATTCTCAAAGGTCCTCGTGCGATGCCTAGACGTGCGAGATCTGACACTATGGTTTAGGCCCCTCTTGAACTTACGGGTCTTTTCCTCAGCATCCTGAACCAAGCCCTTGGCGAACCGGCTCAGACGGAAGAACTTAGCTGCGTACTCATCAACTAACATGTTCGCCTATATAAGTCCCACAAACTGGCCCTTCAGAGTACTAAATGCCACATCAGGAAAGAATTTCTCTTTGAATATCCTCTTAAATTTATCCCATGTCATGCCTGTCACTGTCAGGCGAGGGTTGTGCGGTACCAAGTCAGAGCGATATCGAAGAACTGACTCGAAGCTCCTGCCACTCACAGTTGCTGCCACTCGTAGCTGCTGCCACTCGTAGCCCCTCTATAATCTGGGCCAACTCCAAGCTCCTCCCAATATCCTCTAGCCAATCATCGGCATAAAGGATCCTCTCCGTCTTCTTAAAATCTCGAGGGAACATATTTTTTAAATATATCACTGAGCCAGGCCTCGCCTACTACTGCTGCAACTGCTGGGCGGGGGTGCCCTAAATCTGAACAGCAGCCAGCTTCTCCATAACGGCGAGTGCTAACTGGTGTGCACTCTCGATACTCTTTCGTAGAACATACTCCTGTCGTTGCTGAGCTTCAGCCTGTGCTCGCTGTGCCTCTGTTATCTGCTGGAAGAGCGCGAACATCTGAGTGGCATCGATCGGTAGCATAGGTGGAGGTGGAAGTGTCTCTGGCAGAATGAGTATAGGTCTCTAAACCGGTGGAGGAAGGCCTCCTGGTGCTACTGTCACTCCCTCCTGAACGGCAGGGACAGTAGGGGCAACCTCCTGAACGGCAGGTCCCTCTATCGGAGAAACATGTCATGAAGTAGTGGACCTCTCCGATGCTGCACCGGGTCCAGCGGTCTGAGCTCTACTCTTCATCATCCTTAAGACAAATTCAAGCAAAGAGATCAATATGGCACAAGATAAAATATCATCAAAGAAGGATAATTAAATTTGAAATACAAAAAATGGTGTCATGATAATCAAGGATCAAAATTTTTCCTAATATGTTATTGAGTAACTCCTATAATAAAATAGAACCTATATCCTAATAACAGGCTCGTAATTAGTACTCTAAGTTGAACACCATTACAAAATCATATTAGTTGTGACAGGACCTGTATGGGCAACAACAAAAATGTGTCACGACCCGTACCCTATTTAGGGGCACGAGCACCTAGGTACATCTAGCATACGCCGCAGAGTCGGCGGTAGAATAATGTATAGGTCATCTAGAACATATAACATCTAACACAATGCATATAACCTGTCATCTCCATACGAAAGAATATAATCATAACTCAATCACGTGAATCTAGGGAAGATAAGCACGAATATGATAGAGATAAAGATGAAATAGATAGTCTGTAATAGATGTAGAGTCATAAACACAAGTTCAGAATTTAAGACATAATACAAGTCCCAAATAAGTACTACAGATCTAAAGTATCAAGATGGAATACAAATCCAGTCAAAACCTAGCTAATCTAAGTCACTACAGACGGAGCGTCCTCTACGAGCTTCGGCTCCACAGGCAAGTCCTAATCATAGTCTCTATCTATCCCAAACCCGTAGAAAGAGTGAAGTATGCATCTAAGTCCTCTGAAAAATAGTTATCTAGTCAGGATTGGAGCGAAGTACAACACCAACAACAATTCCAATGAATTGACAAATACTATAAGAAATAGTTATAATAAAATAAAAAACAGAATATCAAGACTGGAATTAAAATAGTATAAGGTAAACTAAATATCATGTCATGGTGTGAGATATATAATAAAACTAGAATATAAAGTGATACAGGTAATCTGATGTATAATTTAAATATAAATGGTGCATTGAGATATTAGAGCGTTATGTGATCGGCTTAGGTCCAGATCAGGCTGTTCTGTTTGACCGGCTATGCACAAGTACGAGTATAGAGGATCAGGCCGGCAAAAATAGAATGTTATGCACAAGTAGTATCAAGTCAGGCTATATCCTACTGTGGCGAGGGTGAAGCTATGCACAAGTAGTAAACATATGGGGTGTTGATCACATAACCTCTCATAACTCCCCAATCCCCTGAATAGTATAATGGATCCAACCATGACACATCATGACACGGGATTCAAAAAGTAGAGGGCCAACCCACTTCCAAATCGGTGTCTATATAAGTACAAGAAACAAGATCGAACAATGTACCAATATACCAAGTAAACTAAAAATAACATCTCATGACGGAATCCAACGTATATTAGTACGTGTATCCTCGTGTCGAGAATCAAGTAAAATACTACAACTGAATAGATATAGAAAATATCAAAGCAATAAAAACTATCAGAGAATGTACTCGCCAGCGGTCCTGAGATGTCAATATGAATTGAGGCTCAAAGTGGAGTCACAGACCTATAGATGAGATATACATGTGTTAATGGGATATAACAGTGTTAGACATGGTTTTCTAATGTGTGATATGTAATCTAGGTCAAGACTAGGTCAAGTATTGACATACAGTTGACTTTGGGTCAAACTGGTCAACCCTGATCAAACCATAGTCAAATCTAGGTCAAATATTGACTCAAGGTTGACTTCCAGTCAAAATAGTCAACCTTGGTCAAACTAATCTCCAGCAAGTCCTTACCTACATAATTTTACCCTTTAGTCTATTATTACTATATATATATATATATATATACATATATATATATATATATGGGGTATACCCAATATATTCTAGGTAATCTGTTAGTTTAAAGTAGGTAAAATCCTATACCTACCATATACTCTACCTTAGGCTATAGGTAAACTATCTACCTTAGATTAATAGATAACCATATACCTATATTCTCATTACCTTAGATAACATAGGATATGTAAATATTATATATATCTAACCCTCTAAATGCCTCAATCAAACCCAAAGTGGACCGTGGCTTCATATTGCGAGACTAATGGTCCCCAATAGCCAACCAAACACTGCAAAGGGATACCGCTTGTCTCAAACATGCTTTGCTGCTGCTGCTGCATATGTGGAGCAGGATCCCCTGCTGCTGTACTGTATTATAGTGCAATGCAAGGCCTCACTGCTACTGCATGCTTGCAAGGCCAAGCTAAATGCTGCTGCTACTATGCTATATGCAGGGCAAGGTAATTCCCTACTGCTGCAAACAAGGCCAATGCTAGCAACTTAAAGCCAGGCAAGCCAAGCTATCTAATCTAACCAATATCCTAACTAAACTAATCATCTGTAAACTCACACGAATCTAACACTCACCTTCACAAATCTCTCTAACCCTCACAACCTCTGATCCTGCATTTAAACCATACCAAATCCAAGGATCCAAAATCTTACCTCTCACTCACAAACTTTGACTAAACAATCCTAATTTACTACTCACACATTACTCTAATAATACACCATGATATCCTAAACTATGACACTAGGATACTAACTAAACTACCTCTAACATGAACTAACATAACCAAATATGAGAACTCTCAGATCTCTGAGATAACTAAAACCAAATCCCTCTAATAACACCCCCACACACATACAGGGAATTGGCCAAGATACTAACATCCTAACATAACCTATGATATATACTGATATTAACATCTAACCAAGCTACTAATAACTGATACATCAATATCTTGACACCATCTAAACTAATTTCCTCTGATACATCAGAGAATAACTTAGGATACACCAAGGTATCCTAACACTCACACACAACACTGTCCACAGTAGCAGAGCCAAGCCAAATCCAGCCACTGCCTGCCTATACAGTAGGGCCCAAACTTCTACTGCCTAATCACATACAGCAGGGCCACTCTCATGCTCTCCTGTGTAATACCTCAATACTGCCCAAGCAAGCCAATGGCCTAAGGCCTTGGGGCCATAGCACACTATTGCATGCTGTTGTACTGCTAATGCTTAAAGCTACTACTACTTAGCATTGCCAAACATGGGAGCCAACACGCCCTGCTGCTCCGTAACAGAGCCAAACGCAAGCTCAAAGCTAATGCCAATAGCTAAACGATCAAATGGCCAAGTGCCACACTGCACTTAGCAGTACAGGCCCAAGCCTGGGTTCTCTTGTTGCTGCCAACTGCTCTGTGCAGTACTGAACCCGACCCCCTCTCACAGACTACACAACAACCCCATGTTCACTTGACAGTGAACTACCATCTTATATGTCCAAACACATATATTAACATATGTAGCACAATATATATATATATATATATATATATATATATAGGAAATCACTAAGAATCAAATAGAAAGCCTAACTAATGAACAATCTATTTAAATACATGCTCAAAATTGAAAACAAAACCCCAAAGAGTACTAGGCATTTTAACAAATACTTGGGGGCTCTCACTGGATTTCTCTAAGGATGGCATAAAAACCCCATATAAATGCACAAAAGGAAGGTTGGAACATTGCTCACCTCCCCAAGGGTACCCGTAACCAACGTGGGTGTTCCTACAATGTGTCATGCATGAAGAAGGAGCTAAACTATGAAAATGCAAAGGTTTTACCTATTAGGCGGTTGATTTCCCAATGTAGTCTCCAATGGATGCTCTTGTGTCAAGTTGGATGCTATTTCCTCCTCCTTTGGACACTTCTCCACGAGCTCCTTGGTCTCCAAGCTCCTAGACTTATACAATGAGGGTTTTGGAAGAGTTTGGGAGAATTTGGGAGAGTTTCAATGGTAGGAATCCATGGAAATGGAAAGGGACTTCTTCCAGGGTTTTGTGGAGGCTATTTAATGAAGAAGAAGGTGATCTAATGCACTTAATACCAGCCAACTAAGAAAGCCCTAATCCCTTCCTAAAATGTCCATTTTGCCATCTCAAGTCACCATAAACTATCTCCTAACTAAAGGGTTAGATTAGAAATAAGTGTGGGATTAAATCCTTGTCTAAACCAAGCCTAACATGACTTAAATGAAGCTGGTGTTCATCCTAGGTTGTGGGCTCAAGTGGTCATGTCTAGTCTAATTGGGTTCATAAGTCAAAGTTCAATTAATAGGCTAAACTAGCAATGAATGAAACCTTCTCAATAATGACTTAAGTGAATATTCAAGTAATATAAATAATATAAATGACAAAAATGGCCTATGTTGGATTGTGGGAGTGACAATCACCCCCATAGCTGCTGCCCTCGCCATGGCAGCCACCGCCACCACTTCCATCCGTCGGCGCCTGCTCCCCATCTCCTCCCTGCCTAATTTCGATATTTTGTACTTGTTTTGATTCATGAAGTTATTTCGTGCATATGAGATTTTAATTTTCGAGATTCTTTTCAGTGTTTTGGATTTACTTTAAGAGTTGATTTGTGTAGCTAAACATTGTTCTCTTCGATGTTTTCAGATTGAGATTTTGTTCATTTCTAGTTGTATTACTTGATTTCTGTAAGGTGGGTAGAATTTTCATGATATATATATATATATATATATATATTTTTTTTTTTTTTTTTTTTTTTTTTTTTTTTTTTTTTTTTTTTTTTTTTTAATTTCGCGGAACAGTGCTGTCCAGTGCTTTTCTTTTCTTTTATTTTTTTTGCAAGCAGCTGAGCTGCTGTGGGGGTCATTGCAATTCGCGGTTTGAAGGGAGGGAAGCACAGCACTGTTCATTGAGCAGTGCTGTTCAATGGTTCTTCTTTTTTTTTTTTTTTACTTCCATAACAGTAACTAAGAAAACCTAATATAAACTAAGAAAACCTAATATAGATTTAACTAACTTCTAAAAATCAAGAAAAAGATTTTTCTACTTATCAATAAATTTACTCATATATATATATACAATCCTAGTTACATGTATATTCATACATGCTCCTTAAGTCGAAATAAAATTTTGTAAAATTTTAAGAGAAAGAAAAATAAAATTATTTTCTAAATATTTTGATTAAAGACTTTCTTGTACCCAATTACCTATAGTGTAGCCACTACTGCCACTTTTAATATTAAAAAAAATATAATTTCAGTAGTGAAATTCAAGGCTATTCAATACTTGTGACAAATACATAAAATTTAAAATAAACAAATTCCTTAAAATTCAAGAATATTTCGAATATACTTGCATAAATGTTTATATAAATATTTACCTGCTATTGCCATAGCAGTAGTAATAACTTTCTTAAATCAATTGCAAATAATAATTTGTACTTATTTTTACACATAATAACATTGATATTACTAATAATAATAAAGATAAGTTCCAAACTAAATATTTAATCAATGAAAATAACAAAAAAAATCCTCCGAAATTTTGGGGGATGACATCCTACCCAACTTATAAAAATTTCGTCCTCGAAATTAAAATAAACCTCATCTAAAAGTATGACAATAAATCTGAATAAAAATATATAGTGGGCTGAATACGAAGGGAGAGCAGGTTGTCATGCGTGTAGGGAGGCTCGTCTAGTCCATGTAGGTGAAGGTGGTTGAAAGAAAATGCTAATGGTGTGTTTCAAACATCAAAGTCACTGTAAGGTACCGAACGATACGTTAGGGATTGGGTGATTTCCTCACTTTTAAAGCTTACGAGTGTTGTGACGGAGGCACAGGTTTTTAAGGCACGCTATTCAAGACTTCTATCGAAGAAGCCTAGAGTTCTATATAAGCTTGCTATAGTCATGATATTTCTAATAGTACCAAAGATAGTGCTCATGCATGTTGCCTATGTTACTGAATGTATTGCTCAATGCTAAGCCATGACTAAAATAAAGAATAATGGTAGAAGTGGAGTAATACCTGCTAGATCTCTAATTCCAGGATGGGGGCTATCACAGCCAAGGTAAACGCTTGCCCTTGCCTCGACGGCTCGGGGCAATCGATAAGCCTGTGTTGTTCCGATCCGCACCTCAAGCATAAGCCGAGACGAATCCGACATCCATCTCGAATGTGGCCCTTCTTCCCAGTAGTTGCAGGTGGGCTTCTGATAGGGTGTGGGCCTCTGCTGGTACTGCCCTATAGGCCTTCTGGTTGGTCCACCTTGAGTCGCCCTAACTGGTACAGCTACCGATGTAGGGTGCCTCTGCTCCTGTGTTCCTTGCGAAGAAGCTCTTGGGTACGTGCTTCCACCAAGACAGCTGCGTGAGAGACTCGAGACTGCATAGTAGTGGAAGTCTTAAGTTCTGGTATGAGCCCCTGGTGGAATCTCCTTGCCTTCTCCAGCTCTGTCGGAATTAATGTCTCACCAAATCTACTCAAACGGCTGAACTCTGCATCGTACTCATCTACCGACATATTCCCTTGCTTTAGGTGAAGGAACTGGTCATAGAGAGTGTCTCGAACGTGGATGGGGAAGAACCTCTCATAGAATAGGTCGTAAAACTCTTTCCATGTGATCCCAGTGCCCAATCGTCTTTCTTCAGCCTTCCACCAGTGGTGAGCATTATCTTCTAAGAGTAAGTCCACTGCTGTCAACCAATCATGTGCCGGCAACTGGGATGCCTTCAAGTATTTGTCTGTGCTGATAAGCCATGCGGAAACTTCTAAGGGACCCTCGGTACCCTTAAATTTCTTAGGGCCCATGTCGATGAAGTCTGCAATAGAGCCCATATATGGTTGTGGAGCTGGTATTGGATCTTGTACCGGGACTGGAGGTGGAGGTCTAGCTAAGTAGGTCATCATACTGTCTCATCAGTTCCATTTGTTGCCACTGAGATTGAAGCATAGCATACATAAACTGGGTGGTCGGGTCCGCATCAGTCGAAAGTGGAGGCAGTTGGGGTCCGAGCTGTGGTGAAATTGCTGAGGTAATGAGGATGGTGCAGTCTCTCCTGGTGGTACTACAGTAGTCTGCCCCCTTCGTGGCTGACTGGGGCACTTGGGCTTCCTGCTGTACCGTCGATGGGTTCGTGGTATTCTGCTGTGGCTCTAGCTGCTACGGAGTCACCGGGTCATTGGAGAAACCTGTTCTTCCTAGGAAGTTGCATCACCAGATGTGACGGCTAGGGTAGAGGCGTGTCCGCTGTGTAGAGTCATATCTGGCACGAAGATAAGAGCAATGTTAGAATAGATTCAGATAGGTTTTTGAGTCAAGCAATTAAAAGAGAGTTTAATAAAGAATTTAAAATGTCAAGAACACGTGGATAAGATCCTAGAGGGTGAATATGTTAAGCTAACCATATCTCAATCCACGTAAAATCATACGACAGGCGAACCAAATGTACTATGGTTGATCAGACCATAATACACCAGTTCTGATAAGACAATGTATCCGTGGGCGCCCACAGTAAAACATATGTCCTGAACAAGCTCGATGAGAGAGTAAGCTCGCAAAACTAGGCTGTAATAGCAACATTTAATCAAATGGTGAATACATAGGCACGAGTGATTAAAATTAAAAGAAGATAGAATGATTCTAAGTCATACAGTCGTCCTATAGTCTTCTTGTCCAAGTCCTTGGTTGACTAGATGGGTTAAGGTCTTCTAAATTCTAGAATCTAAGTACACTTGCTAATATAGGTCACTAGGTCAAGGGGTTGCTAGGTCATAAGGAAGTCTACCCAACTTAAAGAATTAACTAATGGCGTTTTGGGACAACAACTAGTAGGGTCAACCTCTAGTAAGCACGAAGGAAAGATAAGAATAGGGATGGAAGGAAGCAAGCAAGATGCAATTGATGAGTCCAACGGTAGGTAAAATCAAGGAAAGAGGTCAAGTATGTGGATGAGATCCTAGACTTCTAATCCTATTCGCAGGCTTGCTTGGTACGGTAAAGTAACCAAACAATTTATCTTGACCTGCATGGGCCACCACAAAAACATGTCACGCCCCAGTCCTAAAATACGCAGGACTAGGAACGTAGACATGCCAGCTATATTCATACGAAGTATACTCCAATATATGGAAGCCTCGTATAAATACATAAGCTGTAAAATGCAGTAGAACTATAACTAATCTCATCCACACAGAATAAATGAATAAAATACATCATATAAGATAATGAATTGTCTTGATACAATATGTTGGGCGGAGACAAATCTACTACCAACAAGTAAAGGAAAAAAAATACATAAGTAAAGATATGAATTTGGCGAGCGAAGCGAAGACGATCCAAGTGCAATCATCCTCGAGAAATAGCAATAAACACGGCTAGAGCTAAAGCACCTGCGAAAGACAATAGCACACACCTGGCAAGACAACCAGGTCCTCAGAGGGACGTAACAAGACATAATAGCATGCCATATAAACTGAATAAATATTGCTCAAATAAATAAGTCAATCGAATTTATAACATAGTCCAATACGCACCTACTGAATGAGCGTACCATCCCCCCAACCAAACAAGGACAAGAGATGATAAACTAATTCACGGCGACATATCTTTCCATGCTAAGAATCCGATATGGTATCCGGACCCCAACAAGGTTCAATACCTTCTCATCGAAGTAGTAAGTCACACCTACAACCAAATAAGGACAAGATGTGACGAACTAATTTGCGACAAGTTATTGTTCCAAGCCACGGTCAGATACAAGTACCCAAACCAAAAGTACTCGTACCTAACGGATAGGGTAGCCTACCGTTCTATGTGAATGTAGTTAAGAACAATCCTTCCTACGCATGGGCCCTGGCTAAATAGGATCGGCGTAGTCCCCTTTGGGCACCAGAGGCCCCATCAGGAAGAGTATGACGTTCCGCAGAATCGCCAGTGGCCGTCAGTAATCATGGGTAATCTGACCCGCGTCTCCGACGGAGCTCACGGGTTACAAAAGGGAAAGTGCATCGAAGCCCATACGCTAAGGAATTGTCCTCCCCGCCCAATGCCTACTTTGTTGATCCACAACAGTAAACCTCTATAACCGCTAAGTCAACTAATCATGCAATTTCTATTAGCGGTTATTCCTATCGCACGGCTTGTATGTACTGGTGGCCAGCCAATCACGCACTTCCGCGTTCTACATGTGACACAAAACTTCGTGTTACATCGTGTCAAGGCCAATGAATGCAATACACAAGGTGGTCCCTTAAATCTAGGTTAAATGTGAGAAAAACAATACATAGCAGGAAAAAATGAACAGTAAGTTCTAACAGTTATGCCATGTATCACAGTTTATTTTGCATAAAGAAATAAGTAATGCATGAAATATGAGCTAAAATAATTAAACAGCGAATGGCAAGATATATTGCCTGGAGGTAGTGTGCAAAATGGTGACGCCTGGTAACTCAAATCGTCAGAATAGGGAAGCATTGAAAGCCAACTTTTACGAACGACCTCGGATGCTGAAATAAACATCATGAACAAATTTGGCATAAAAAAATACCTAGGAAACGCCTGTCCAAAAGTCAAATTCTGGAACAGGGACAAAATCGTAATTTCGGGTCAAAACGATGTCCGCCGTTGGACCCGCTTTGTACCGAAACGCGTGCCAGAACCTACGGTCTTTATAGTTGTCAAACTACATGTCTACGGATTCAGTTTGAAGAGAGGAACTCAATGGTATGTCCGGTGTTGGATTCCGATGAGCCGTGTACAAAATTGCCCGTTTGAGTGGATCGCAGGCCCGCCAAAAAGGCGTTCCGATTTGACCTTCTCCGAATCGGACCAAACTTGGCATACAGGACCCAAAAATGATACGGTCCTGATGGCACAAGTTTCGTCTCGATACGACGAACGTGCACAAAGTTATGGTCAAATTTGCAAAACATCGATACGGGGGTATCTCGACAGATACGCACTGATTTCGTCGCGCACACAGAACGAAATCGAGTCCCGTCAGTTCCCACACCGGCAACATCCATACGTGCCTTTCGATGCGTATAGTACGCGACCACGTCGCCCGGTTTGTCGGGGCGCACGCCATATCGGTTAATCTTCTTAATTTTTATTTTTCAAAACAGTATTTCTCGATATTTGTGTTTAAAAATCTTTTCATACAATGAAGGAAAAATTAAACTAAAAGATGGTATTTGAAGTGCTATATGTTGTCTAGAATATTGCTCAATTCGTTTTACAAAATTCGTACAGGATTGATCAACTTATGGCCTCCAACATGGATGGTTGGACTGTGTTCAAACTATCTGGAACACAGTTTTTCGTGAGTTTTCGAGTAAGTTTCTCGACTCGATGGATTGGTAGCACGAGGTATTACTAGGTGGGATGTCTAGAGGGTCAGGTGGGCTATCTACAGCAACTCGAAGAATCAAAAATTTTCAATTGTGCGCGAAGAACTGAGATGGTGATGGGGTGTACCTTATCTGAAACAAAACAGGGATGTCTTGCTTCCTTGGTCGTCAACTGCGTCGGGGGCGCTACTCCGGTGGTCACCGACGGCGAGGTGGGTCGCCTGGGGGTCGGGGATCACCTCTGGGATCGAGATGGTTGTCCACGAGGGGGTTTGATATGGAGAGGTTAGGGTTTTGGTGTTCCGATCTTTGGTTTTTTCTGCGTATATAACAGAGTTATATAACAAACTTATGCTGTTGTGTGAAACCCTATGGGCTCGGGTGTAACCCCATGGGCTCGGGTTGAAGCACAGCACTGTTCGCGGAACAGTGCTGTCCAGTGCTTTTCTTTTTTTTTTTTTTTACAAGCAGCTGAGCTGCTGTGGGGGTCATTGCAATTCGCGGTTTGAAGGGAGGGAAGCACAGCACTGTTCATTGAACAGTGCTGTTCAATGGCTCTTCTTCTTCTTTTTTTTTTTTTTACTTCCATAACAGTAACTAAGAAAACCTAATATAAACTAAGAAAACCTAATATAGATTTAACTAACTAAAAATCAAGAAAAAGATTTTTCTACTTATCAATAAATTTACTCATATATATATAATACAATCCTAGTTACATGTATATTCATACATGCTCCTTAAGTCCAAATAAAATTTTGTAAAATTTTAAGAGAAAAGAAAAATAAAATTATTTTCTAAAATATTTTGATTAAAGACTTTCTTGTACCCAATTACCTATAGTGTAGCCACTACAGCCACTTTTAATATTAAAAAATATAATTTCAGTAGTGAAATTCAAGGCTATTCAATACTTGTGACAAATACGTAAAATTTAAAATAAAACAAATTCCTTAAAATTCAAGAATGTTTCGAATATACTTGCATAAATGTTTATATAAATATTTACCTGCTATTGCCATAGCAGTAGTAGTAATAAATACTTTCTTAAATCAATTACAAATAATAATTTGTACTTATTTTACACATAATAACATTGATATTACTAATAATAAAGATAAGTAATTCTAAACTAAATATTTAATCAATAGAAAATAACAAAAAAAATCCTCCGAAATTTTGGGGGATTACACTTCTAGAAGCTCTGAGATACCAATAAAGGAGCCGTGAAGAAGCTATAGTCTTGGTAAAGGACAACTTCTGAGTTTCGAGATACATTTGAGCATTTAGCATAAGGGGTTCAAAACTGAACAACATCTTGGAGATCTTCGAGGTCCAAGATACCAGGTTTGGATTAATTGTCAATCAAAAGAGCCACAGGTTGTGCTCTGTCCTGCTCAATAAATGCTTCATTAGCCATATTGGAGTGGAGGAGCCGCAAACCTGTCAAGGAAGTGATTCGCTCTAACTATTCGAAGAGCTGTGCACTTGTAGGCTATGCACTTATAGTTTGTGCACTTGTAGGCTGTAGACCGGTAGGCTGCAGACTTATAGGCCGAATACTTGTAGGCTGTAGAGAGTCTTTATATGTAATCATAAAGATTTTGTACTAGATCTTTGTAAACATAATTTTTAATAAATTATTTTCCTTTATGCCAAGCTTTTTCTTTTGTGGTTTGTAAAGTGTGCAGTAGTTTGATATCTCATGCGCTTTTATGAATTTATATAAATCAATTTCCTCTTATGTTGTTTGTAGATGCTGCACTTTTTCATGCTTCTACAAGACCCCATTCAAAGTTTCAAACTTGAGCAAGTTTGGAACACATTGAACATAAGCATAAAATGACACGTGTCGCAGGGAGTGCACAGTATGTCGCTGACAGGTTGTCCTCATGCTTAGCCATCAGCATTAATGTTTTTGAGCCGTCGTTTCATTTAGAAATTATGATGATGACTCCTCATTTTTAGGGAAAAGATTTGTCCTGATTTTATTTCATCTCCATGTTGTTCGAAGCATTTCCTCAAATACGAAGGGTGCATTTTGGCCTTATCTGCTAATGTGGCTTTGTCCTATAAATAAGAATTCGTGCGAAGAGAAAAACTTTCTGCCATTGCTGTTCTCCTCCAAACTTTTTTAGAGAAAAAAATTTCTTCTTCCTCCAAATCAAAAACACTAGTTTTTCTGCCATGGCCCCAAGAGATCGAGAGCGCCCAGAGCTCCCAAGGCAGCTGCGACGAGTATAAGAAAGGCCAGAGGGAAGTGGCCAGCCACGGAGGTTGTTGATGTCGACGACTCCCCAGTTGCTGATGCTAGAGCGTACGGAGACGTGCGGCCTCCTGTTGCAAGTAGGTGTTCGATGAGCATCACGCCTTATTTTACTGATGTATATGAGCATTTACTTCTCGGAGTATCGTCTCGAAGATGTGCTAAAGTTATTCCTGCTAATGCGCATGGGCACTGCTCTTCGGAGTAGTATTTGTAAGATGTGCTAAAGCTCCATCTACCGACGCGTATGGTCGTTACTTTTATGAAGTAACGACTGTAAGATGTGCTGAGGTTTCAGCTGACGTGCAGAGTCACTAAATAGCGTCTGTACGGATGCTTGCTTGCTGACGTGCAGTACCATAGTGACTGCGCGGATGCTTGCTTGCTGACGAATACTTGTCACCACCAGAGTACCTGTGCATTTTACTTTTTGTAGAAAATACTATGTTTTCCTGACTCTTTTTTTGTTCATGTGCAATTTTCGTGGCTATGCCACTTTTTGACGAGGTCCTCTTTAACTCATCGGTCTGCGCACTAGGCATAAATGTCGATGAGGCACTTGTTAATCCTGCCAAGAAGTTGATCGCCCAAGGCCAACCGAAAGGGTGGGTGGCTAAGATACGTGACCAACAGCACTCCTACTTCCGTCATATGATGGACCGAGGAAAGTTGTCTGTTCCCTCTGATGTTGAGATGCTAGAGCGTCGATTCCTCTTCGGTGACTAGATGACTTTAAAAGAGATAGACCTCCTGAAGATTTAGAAGATTGATACTTTGAGAATGATGGCCTTGCTTTGTATGTTCCATCAGTCGGGCGGCACCTTCTGACCTTGGTTTTCTTCTACTTTGCCAAAAAGTGGCGTATGGAATAGAAATTAACCCTGGAGCATAGGGGATTAATGACGGGCCTTTTCAGGGTGGACACATATCCTAAAAGAAAGGATACTTTTAAGAGTATACGTGATGGTCTGTCGTATACTTTGTGGGTGCTACTCCCTGGTCATCTGCTCATCGATTTTACCTCGGATATACATCCGTTTAGGGCTTATCTTTTTGCCAATCAGCTGCTAGCGACGGAATGCACATATCCGAAAGGAGCCTTCTGGGTTGAAGGTTGGATCCATCCTGAGACTAAATGGCACGAATTAACCCGATGGGTATTGGGTAGATTCAAGACAGAGCTGAAAGGACCCGACTTGCATCGCACTGTAAGGGCTACTGAACATGGTATAGAGATCAATCAGTCATTATTCGTGGCTTTACTAGAGATGTATAATCACCACTCCAGGACTTTCTATACTCTATGTAGAGAGATGGGCTGGCCCTCCATGAGATGTACGCTATCTCGAAGTTGCCTTGGGGTGAAGAGCCGTATGAGGAATATACTCCTAGCAAAGAGGAGTTTTAGGGGATAGAGAAAAAGTATCCTGAAATGTTGGTAGTATATAAAGAACTACTTTGCCATCATCAGGTATGCGTATGCCAGGACTCTGCGAAGACTCTTCCCCACATTTCTGCTTGGAAGGACTATATCTTCACGCAAGAACCGTCAGAGCCGGGGAAGGTCCACTTTACCATGCATAGAGCATACACCACTGATGAAGTAGAGGCCATGATGATCAAGGTGAAGGTGTCAGCCCCTTCCATAGATGTTGAAGGAAAACCCACTTCTATCATTTATAACTATTTTTGTTAGAACTTGACTACTTTGATCTCGAAAGCGGCGTTGGCTGCTTTTCTGATGATATGGCTGCGAAAAGCCGTGGTTCCTAGAGGCTCTGGATCCGTGGGGTAGAGCAATCGAGAACTCATTATGTCTACTGTGAAGTTGGTCTTTGGGCATCCGCTGGCTTTGCTTCCAGCCATGGTGTGTAATACCTTACGAGGCCTGCAGGAGCTCTCGAGGAAAATAATAAAGCATCGAGGGAGAGATAGTAAATTCCCTCGAGCTGAAATCTTTTAACATTATTTGATGGATTTGTTGGCATTACACCGCCCCCGTTTGATAACCCCTGACACGATTGAGTGTTATGGGAAGGGGATGTGACGCTACGCAACTACCAACAGGCGAAATGGCTCTTCCAGGGCATCCCCACCTGTAGGTGGATATTATGCTTCTTGGATGGCCATGATTTTAACAAGATTTTGCCCTCTTACATGGGTTATCTCACAGACGAAGAGCTAGTAGACCAGGGCGGACGAGAGAGCAATTTGACGCTCGGTACTTTTCAATGGCTGCAGTCTATTTGTCCCTCATACTTAGTGTACCGGAATCAAAATCGGGTGTATCTGGAGCCTTATTTGTCGAGTCGGTTTATGCGACAGTTCGACTATAGCCAGACGATACTGAACAACCCAAGCTCTTGTCTCGGTTGTAAGGGAAGTCTGTTGGATGGCGCCCTTGCGTTGTATTATTACAATGACAGGTGCACTGGAGTAAAATTTATGATCCCTATAATGCACAGAAAGACCCATATCTTGTATTCCACTATGAAGTTTCACTTCTTGGCGAATAACTTCTCATCAGGTTATGATCGAGAATGGAGTCTGATTGAGAGGACGAAGTTTGAGGTGCCTCAGTCGACCCTTGCGCATCTCTAAGAGCTTGCATCATTGGGTGGAAGATCCTCGGATGGTTTCTAGTACTTCTAGGGAAGGAGAAAGGATGCAACACCCTTAAATACCTCGTCGAAACGTCAGACTCCTTCGGAGATGAGTTCTCCTCCAACCAAGAGAACCAATCGGGCTCTACCCAAGCAGTACGGACCCACACGATGGTCTTTGCCGCTGTAGAATACTCCGCCTGTTGAATCTTCTTCACAGGTATACCTCGATCCTTTTTATTTAGTTTTTTCATAAATCCCAGGCTTTTTGCTTATTAGTATTTTGTTTGTACAGGCGAAGATGAAGTCTGGGTGGTTGGAGATACTTAGGGAATTTCCTGAGGTGCCTGCCCCCTAGGGTGCCCCTTCGAGAGTTGCTGCATCTGGTAGTTAGTGTTACTATCCCTTCTCCTGCCGAAGGTCCTTCTTTGAGAAGGAAAGAAAGAATTGCCTCTATTGTGGGTCCTTCGAATGCCGAGGCACCTATGATCGTAAGAACTGAGAAGGCTAGTGTTCCAGAGAAGAATTCGGCGACTGTAGCTACTAAGGCTGCTGACTCAGAAGATGTTTCTCCTCCTGCTCCTTTCGAGTATGAGACTCCGGACTTCTCGGAGCTAATGGCTTCACATCATCGAGAAAATTTTATGGAGCCGACTGTGGACAAGCCTGTCCTGATACCTAAGATCAGTCTTGCATTGGCCAAAGGCATGACTCCAGAACCTATATTTGTAATATGCTGAACAGTTGAGGATATTGAAGCACTGCCCGAGATTCCTTTACTGAACCTCCTCCTCGTACTAAGGAAGCGGTTGAAGAAAACTCAGACATTCTGGGATTTGATGAGGATCAAACAGCCGACAAATTACTTATGGAAGACATCCAAGATCCACACCAAGGATTGGTCGAAGAGACCACTGAAAGGTTGACAACAGAGGCTGTTGAAGAGTTAGCCAATAAAGCTATTGAGGATCTGGTCAAGGCGACCATTGAACAGCTGGTCGAAGAGGCCATTATGAAAGTAGCCGAGGAGGCTATTGAAGAGATGGCCAATATAGTCATAGAAGAGGAAAATGAGGAGACCATAGAAGAACAGGTCAAAGAAACTGCTGATAAGCTGGTCACTCAGGAGCCAGTCGATGTAGCCACTGAGATGGCAGTCGAGGAGACTGCTGATGAGCCCATTAAAGAGACCATTGACAGCCCGGTCAAGAAGACTGTAGAAGAACCGATTGTTGAGGAATCTGTCCATACAGTCACCATAGAACTGATTGAAGAGACTACTGACAAACCAGCTGCTAAAGAGTTGGTCGATAGGACTACTAACAAGCCGGCTGCTAAAGGTCCGGCTAAGGAGACCTCTGAGGATTCAGTCGAGGTGACTGCTGAAAATTCGGTCATAAAGACCGCTGATGGGCTAGTCTCAACGACCGTTCAAGAGCCAGCCAATGAGGCTGCACAAAAGTCAGTCGCAGAGATAGTTATTGAAGAACCGATCATCCATGGGGCTACCTCTGAACCAGCGATGCAAAATTAGACAACATCAAGAACTACTGTCATTGCTCTATTGATTGCTTCCATTTCGGTCATAGTGCCACCTGCCTCAGACGTACTCTCTAGTCATGTACTAGCGGTGCCGCTATTCTGGGACCTTCCATCACGTCATCTTCGATGACCCCGATGGCCATGGCTAATAATGCTCATTATGCCAACCTCATTCTGAGCACCATTCGCCATACTTTAAAGCATGGTATACAGGTCGTCTTACAGCATAACCAAACGTTTAGACAGGATCGGCCTGCAGTTAGAGCCCAGTTAGTGGCATTGCACGTGTATCAGGGATATGAGGCGAAAGCGGATACGATAGAGGCTTCTCTGGTGTAATTAGAAGCCACAGTCTTATAGCTTCAAGGCCTTGAGCATAGCCTTTCGTCCCTTACAGACATGGAACTAGAGAAAATGGCCGCTAAACTTTTCCAGCACGAATAGAGACGAGTGGCTCTAGCTTATAGGATTGCCGAGATTGAAGTGGAGATTGAAGAGGTGATCAACGCTGAAGAAGTCCAAGTGTACCTTGAAACAACCTTAGAAGAATAGTGTAAAACCCTTCGAGAACCGATTTGGCAGTTGGAAAAGACATTGGGCTTTGCCGATAGTGAGCTGGAGAAGTCAAAAGACAAGCAGAGGTTCCTTCTCCAGCGATCCGAGACCTTAGCTCGGGAGGAGAGAATCGGTGCTTGTCAAGTAGAGCTAGACATTGCATGCCAAAGCATGTCCTAGCTCGAGGATGAGGCCGCCAGACAATAAGAGGTAGAGTGCCGAGCCAAAGAGTTAGTTGGGCCCAAGATTGCCTTTTTGAGAAGTCGGCTTGACGAACTTATGTGCCGGTCATCTTAGATTATAATATTATTGTCCTTTGTCTTCTTATTCCTCTCTTTCGGAAAGATTTTTGCAGTAAAGAAAGACAAACTTTTCTTTTTCATGAATAAAAATCTTAGTTTTGCTTCTTTACTATTCATTTATTGTGAACAATTTATATTAATGGGAATTCCCTTAGAGGTAGCTAGTCTTATCATGATAGGATGAAGGTAACTACGCTGGAGATTAGGTGTTTACTCAGAGGTAATATGAACATGGTAAACATGGAATTTTTGTGGTAGAATTTTCCTTACTCAGATGTCATGTGGACAGGGTAAGAATAGATTCTTTGGATGTATAGAACGGCTCAGAGGTTGTATGGACGTAAAATATTCTATAGATGATTATGACAACACGGGGTTTGTCATGGAAGAAATGTCTACTCAGAGGTAATATGGACATGGTAAACACGAACTTCATTGGGGTATAGTAAAATAACTCAAAGATAATATGGATATGAAATATTTTCTACTACGAAAATGAGGAAGGGATGAATTCGTTAATAGAATCCATAAGCACCTGCGGGGGATGTGGAAATACATATTGATTTAGATCGCAGATAAATTATTTCTTTAGAAACTTGCCATTGATCAACATCATTAGCAAATTGCCGTTAGGTTTGTCCAGCCGGTAGGCACCACTAGAATAGACTGTCTCTATGATGAATGGTCCTTCCCACTTGGTTTCAAACTTGCCTGCAGTCTTATGAGTCATCGTCATTGGTCTTCGAACTAATAAGACGAGGTCATCCATTTGGAATACCCTTTCCCGGACCTTTTTGTTGAAGGCTCCGGAAATCTGAGCTTGATACAGCTCGATACGCTACTGAGCTAGCAGACACTTTTCATCCAATGCTTCCAACTCCTGTAGCCGACGACATTGATTGTCTTCGTTAGTCAGCTGTTTGGTGATAGCTACCAACAGAGAAGAAATCTATATCTCCAGAGGGAGTACCGCCTTACTTTCGTAGACGAGAGAATGGCGTGTTGCCAGTTGGTGTCTGAACGGTGATACGGTACGCCCATAAATATTTGTCGAGTTTTTTTATTCCAGTCAAGCTTATTGGAAGATACGACCTTCTTGAGCAACTTGAAAATTATCTTGTTGAATGCTTCGTCTATCCCATTCACTGCAGGATTGTAGGCCGTCGATGCTACATTCTGTATCCGATTTTTATCACAAAACCTATAGAATGTGTGGCTCACAAACTAAAGGCCATTATCATGGATAATCCTTCGAGGAACTCCAAAACGGTAGATGACATGATGCTTAACAAAGTTGATTATGTTAGAGGTTTTCACCTCTACCAATGGTATCATCTCCGCCCACTTGGTAAAGTAGTCGGTGATGGCAAAAATGAACCGGTATCCTTTGGAAGACGAAGGACAGATCGGCCCGATGATATCCATTCCCCATGCTTCAAACGGCCAGGCGGTCACAGTGGGGTGTAGGAACTCAAAAGGTTGGTAGATGAAGTTAGCATACAACTGACATACCCGACACTCCTTAGCATAATCAACAGCATTTGGCATCATGGTGTGCCAGTAGTAGCCCATGCGACGTTGTCGGTCCTGTAACTTAGGACCAGGCTGGTGAGCTCCGTAGATACCATCGTGTGTCTCTCGGAGTGCTTTTTTTGCTTCAGTATTAGGCAGACATCGAAGGAGAAGTCCGTCGTATGAACGACGATTTGGTAGCTGTGCCATAGAAGAATTGGAGCGAGTGCCTCTTGATAGAAGTAGCTTCCTTCGAGTCTTTAGGTAGGATCCCGTAGACTATGTAGTCTATGAACGGGAATCGTCAGTCCCGGACGTTAACGTTAGTGTTCGTCTATACAGAGTAACACAGACACATGTATAGACTATCCTTCGGGCAAACTAGCTTACGACCTATCACTGTGATGGAGTACTGCATTTCGATCGAAGCTGCCAGAGAAACAGCGAGATCGACAAGGGTGTCAGCCTTCAGGTTTTGCAACCGAGGTATATGCTCTATAAAGAATCCTGTAAATGTAGAGATGATGTCGATTGCTTCTTGATGATACGGGACAAAATCCTCATGTCGAACCTTATATTATCCTCTAACCTGATTGATTATCAGTTTCCAGTTGCCATAGGCCTCGAGGTAGTCAACCCCCAACTATTTGGCGACTTGGAGCCTGATGATGAGAGCGTTGTACTCAACAACATTATTGGTGCATGATTGCATCAGAGAATATACACGGTGGATGACCACTACCAAAATAAGTCATATTAGCGACGAATTTGGCGATGTTTAATGAAAACATCGCTAATTTCTTTGAATTTAGCAACGTATAACTTTGACGTCGCTGTTCGTCACTATTCTCGACGTTCAGCGACGTATTGCGACTTATTTTTTGTATCAAAATATTACGTCGCGTAATAGTCAGAAAATGTCGCTAATTTCTTTGAATATAGCGACATTTAGCGATGTTTTGCGACTAACATTTCAATAACAAAATGTTACGTCGCGTAATAGTCGGTAAACGTCGCTATATTCAAAGAAAATAGCGACGTTTAGCGACGTCTTACAATAACGTTGCTAATGCATTTCTAATATACAGATCAGGTTTTCCTTTCCCCCCAATCTCACTCGAAAATTTCCTAAATCTTTCCTTTCCCCCCACCGACCCACCGACGACCGAGCTCCTCCTTCCCGACGACCCCCTCTCCCCCGGCAACCCCTCTCTTCCCGAGCTCCTCCTCCTCCTCCATCGACGACCGTGCTCCTCCTCCTCCACCGACCTCCTTCTTCTCCTCGACCGACCCCCACTTTCCGGCAACCCCCTCTCCTCCGGCGACCCCTCTCTCCCCGGCGAACCCCTCTTCCTGACGACCCCTCCCTTAAGTCGCCGTCCTCCTCCTCATCCTTTCCTCTACCGACTAGGTAAACCCTAACCCCATTCTCGTGTCGCACATAGACACGACGTGGACACGGTGCAGGGACTCTAAATCCTAACCCTCTTGTGGACACTTTAATTCTTTGTTTGGATATCTCGTATCCAGTTGTGTGGATACAAGACCCCCCATGACACGTATGCATGCATGACACGTCTGTGCATATTTGATTTGGGTTTTCGTTAAGGTTTTAGGTTTCGAAATCGAGCTTGCTGCTGTAGCTACTGCTGCTTCTATATCTTGCTACAAAAAGAATAGAAGCAAATACCAAACCAAACCCAGCCCTGCTGCATGCCTAGGCTGGCTGCTACAGCTCCCCACTTCTTCTCTTCCCAATTGCATACTGATATCCCTCTCTAATATCTCACACATATATATCTAATACACCACATATAATAGTTAAACTCTTATATAACTATAGCTATATCTATCAATCTACATATATACATATGTATAAAATCTCAGGAAAAACTGAAATAAACACACATAGGTATACTCATTGAAGAAAACTGAGATTTCACAATGGAACTTGGGTTTTGATACAAGAAACGAGATGATGGTTCCTTAGTTAGCTTGCTTATGTTACAATTATATTCTCGGTAGATATCGATCTTACCAGATAGCACCTATGACCCGAGCAGCGGCACGTCATTTGAGGGAAACACAGATTGGTGAGGTGGCTCCTCCTACCGTTAAGGAGGAAGTGGCACCGGTAGCTAGTGAGACCGAAAGTTCCATTCATCTAGCACCTGCAGTGGAATGGCACTTTCTCGTCGTCGATCCCTCTTTTTCGAAGATGTTGCGTGATGGTATCATTGAGCGTATGCGTGAGCTGCGTGGTCATCATTAGTGTAGTTTTATGGATATATTTTGTGTTGGACTATTAGTACTTATTACTAGCTGTACTTGTTTTATGGAGATGAGTTTATGGACTTAATTATGGACTTATTACCAGCTGTACTTATTTTATGGAGATTAATTATGGACTTATTACCACCTGTTTTATGGAGATTAATTAGGCTAAGTCTTCTGTGTGGTCAATTCTGATACACTATGGTTATATGGTTATGTCATGTGATATACTATTACCACTTGTTGTATCATGATTACTTGAGATTCTATTTCAATGTTTAGGATATGTCATAATTAATACGCCTATTATTTTTACAAGTATTTCAACGATGTGCATGTATCTATCTTATAGAATTATCCTCAAATGGATATGGATCTGAATTACTATCTGCAGAATCGTTCTTAGATGTACAACCGTCATCCTGATGACATGTGCGGTGTGTGGGATGAATTCATAGAGGGTATACAGCATTTCCTACAGTTTGCCAAGGCGTTCTCTCAATATATGGACGGTACCAAAATTAAGTGTCCGTTTGTAAGATGTCGTAACTTGAAATATCATCCAGAAGTGGAAGTCATGTATCATATACTCGAAAGGTTCACGCCGAATTACTATCAGTGGAGCGCGCACGGAGAACTTGTGTCTTATCATCGGAGTATGAGCCTTATGTGGATGTCCACAACCACGCTGCTTACGACGATGGGTTGGTGAACATGGTTTTTGACGCGGCGGGGCCTAGTTTCGATCCGGACAATCATGATGCACCTGAAGAGGCACCGAACGCTGATGCTGCAAAGTTCATGGAGTTGCTGGAGAATTAAAGGACTCCATTATATCCTGGTTGTGAGGATCATTCACCGCTGGAGGTGGTTACAAGATTGTTGAGCATCAAGTCCGATATTAATATGTCGCAAAATTGCTACAACCGACTTATAGAGCTGATTATAGAAATATTGCCTGAGGGTGCTAAGTTACCTAAAGACTTTTACCTATCTAAGAGGATGGTGAGATCGCTATAGATTAGATATGAGAAAATCAATGCATGTCGCGATGGGTGCATGTTGTACTACAAAGATGACAAGGATGAAGATGTCTGCAGATTTTGTGATGCTGATCGCTACAAGGGCAGTGGTAGAGGAAAGTCTGTCGGTGAAAGGAAGCCTACCGATTCGATGCACTACTTGCCGTTGATGCCGTAGTTGCATCGGTTATTTATGGTAAAGGAAACTGCAGAAAATATGAGTTGGCATAAGCGGGAACATACCGAAGGAGTATTAGATCACCCATCTGATGGAGAAGCATGGAAGCACTTTGATCGAGAGTATCCAAATTTTGCTTCTGATCCGCGTAATGTCAGATTGGGTCCCTGCTCTGATAGTTTTACCCCATTCGGACTTTCGGGATCCCAGTATTCATGTTGGCCTGTGATCGTCACTCCGTACAATCTACCGCCTTGGATGTACATGAAGACTCCATATATGTTCCTCACCGTTATTATCCCAGGTCTGAACAATCCGAAAAGGATCATCGATGTGTATTTACAGCCATTGATTGATGAGTTGAATCAGCTATGGGAAGTAGGTTCCAATACGTACGATGTATCTAGAAAACAAAATTTTCAGATACGGGCAGCACTTATGTGGACCATAAATGACTTTATGGCCTATGGTATGTTATCTGGATGGAGCATACATGGTCGTCTTTCATGTCCGTATTACATGGACCGCACTAAGGCTTTCCGTTTAAAATACGGAGGCAAACCGTGCTTCTTCGATTGTCATCAACAATTCCTGCCGAAGGATCATCCGTACCGGAGGAACAAGAATGCTTTTTGTGCTGGCGCTGTAGAGAAGGCTAATCCCCCGCCAAGGTGACCCGGATACACGATATGGAAAGAGGTAAAATATTTACCAAGAGCTATTGAAGAGCCTGCTACGGGCTATAAGTGTGACGAATTTGGTCGCACTCATAACTGGACGAAGAGGAGTATATTCTAGGATCTGCCATATTGGAGCACCAATCTGATTAGATATAACCTTGATGTCATGCATATCAAGAAGAATGTGTTTGATAACATAATTAATACTGTAATGGACGTAAAAGGGAAGACGAAAGACAATCCAAAGGATATGTTCGACTTAGAAGAAATATGTATACGTCCTGTATTGCATTTGATAGAGGTGGGGAATGGGAAGTTGAAGCAGCCTAAGGCAATTTTCTCACTAGAGAAGGAGGATAAAGTAAGAATTTGTAGGTGGATTCAAGGTCTGAAATTTCCAGACGGGTATGTTTCGAACTTGAGAAGATGCGTCGACCTCAATGAGAACAAACTGACAAGTATGAAAAGCTATGATTGTCATGTATTCATGGAGAGGTTAATTCCGATTGTATTTCGGAAATTCTTACCCCAGATTGTTTGGGATCCATTGACCGAGCTTAGCATATCTTCAGAGATCTTTGTTCTACTAAGTTGCTCGTCGATCATCTAGAAAAGCAGGAGAATGATATTACGGTAACACTATGCAAGCTCGAGAAGGTATTTCCTCCTAGATTCTTCGACTCCATGGAGCATTTGCTAATTCATCTTCCCTACGAGGTACATATTGGTGGGCCCATCGATTATCGATAGATGTACCCGTTTGAGCGGCATTTGAACCACCTAAAGAGGAAGGTGAAAAATAAGGCTCGGGTCGAGGGTTCTATTTGTCAAGACTATATTCTCGAGGAGATTACAAACTTCTGCTCGACGTATTTCAAACCTCATGTTGCTACGAATAGACTTTCAGTATTGGTTGTGGATTCATGTGGATATTGGTTGTATACTTTGGAAATTTGTTTACCGAATTTGGATATTTTTGTGTTCGTTGTGTTGGTATCTCATCATATGTTAGTTGTAGACTTTTACTCTTGTTTGCGTTGATTGTTATAACATTGTGATGTATCGGTGTTGAATGTTCCACCGAAGGGGTCGACGAACCCATGAAGAAAATTTGCTTGTGGTTTTTTTGTTATTTATTGAACTACAGGTAGAAAATGTGATTCTGTGGACATTCTGTAATTTTTTATTTTTTTATAATTTAGCAACGTTTACCGACGTTTAGCGACGTAGCTAAACATCGGTAAGTCACCAGGTATACCGACGCTTACCGACATAAGGTGGCGTCGGTAAACATCCCAGGATTTTCTTCGCCTACAGAGTCGGTGAACGTCGGTAAAAACTAGACATACGTCGCTAACTGTTGCAGGATTCACCGACATTGGCCGACGTTTGAGACGTCGCCATATTTCCGACGGGGCGTCGGTGAACGTCAGTAAATGTTCCAGGATTATCGACGTTTAATTACGTCGGTAAGCATCGGTAAGAGCGACGATTACCGATGTTTTACCTGTTAGCGACATGGCTTTCCGCGACCACAGGAAAACATCACTAAATACGTCGGTAATAAGTTTTAGCGACATTTTTTGTCATTTTAGCGACGTTTCCTGGCGTTGCTAATATGACTGTTTCTGGTAGTGGACTAGACCATCAGGAGTAACGAGGACTACTCTGACCAATGCAATGATTTTGCCCTTAGGGCCTGTTTTTAAAACACCATCGAAGAACATTCGTCAGACGGGATTATCTGAGACCGCATTTGAATCTAGGACTTCATCAGTAATGTCATCGTAAAGCTTTGACATTTTCGGTAAAAGATGTGCCGCCAAGAAGTTGGCCAATGCTTAAACATTAATCGCCTTTTGTGGGACGAACACCATGTCGTAAGGTGTCAGAAGGATTGCCCATGTGGCTAACTATGAGTTTAGCATCCTAAGCTTGGTCATAAGGACTCGGAGGGGATTGACTCTGGAGATGACGTAAATTGTCTATCCAACCACATAATGTCACGTCTTTTGGATGGCAAAAACTAGAGCGAGACACTCCTTCTCAACAGGATTATACCGATATTCAACACCAATTATGGTCATGTTTAGATAGTAGATTGACTGTTCGTGGCCTTCGTTGCTTTTATTGGCTAACAAAGAGCCCAAAGAATGGTTTATGGCTCGAACGTACAGTAGAAAGGTCCTTCCCATGACTGGTAAAACCAGGACTAGGGGACTAGTGAGATATTTTTTGATGTTGTCGAACGCGCACTGGCATTCTTCGGTCCAGACATAAGAAACACCTTTCTTTATTGGCTTAGATAACAGTTGACATCACCTAGAGAGATTTGCTATGAATCTTCTGATATATGCCGAGCATTATAGTAGGCCCCAGAGCTCACAGAGATTTTTCGGGGGAGCCATGTCTAGAATGGCGTTGGACTTTTCATGGTCAATGTGAATACCTTTGGCTGTGACGATGAAGCCCAAGAACTTGCCGCTGAAAACCCCCAGAAAAGGCTTGGTCAGGTTCATCTTTAGCTGACGTGTCCGCATTAAGTCGAAAATCGTCCTCAATTGATCCAGATGGTTGGCTTTTCTCTGACTTTTAACGACAATGTCATCAACATAACATTCTACCGTTTGTCGGAGGTGTTTGCAAATATGGTGCTCATAGCCTGTTGATATGTTGCTCCAGAATTCTTCAAACTAAAATGTATCACTGTATAATAGTAGATTCCTTTGGTGTCTGGAATAAAATATGCTTTTTGTCTTCAGAAAATATTTTCATCCGATTATAGCCCAAAAACTCGTCCATGAGGGACATACATTCGAAGCCACAAGTATTGTCGATCATCACGTTGGTGTTCAAAAGGAGAAACTCGTCTTTGGACAGGCCGAGTTGAGATCCCTAGAGTCTATGTAGACTCGAATCTTTCCATTCTTCTTAGTGATGGAACGATGTTGGCCACCCAATCTGGATGTTGTTCCTCGTGAATGAAGCCGCTATCAATGAGTTTGTCGACTTCTTTCTCGATGGCATCCATGATGTTGGGACAAAAGCGGCATTGTTACTATTTGACAGGTTTAGCATTGGACAAATATTAAGTCGATATATTGTGACTTACGGATCTAAACCTAGCATGTCTTCATAGCTCCAAGCGAAGACATCGATGTACTCTTAGATAAGTTGTATCAGAGATTCTATGTCTTCTCCAGTCAGGATTTTGCTAATAAAGATAGTTTTAGGTGAAGCCTCTTCTCCTAGGTCGACTTGAATGACCTCATCTTCGATGGAAGGATCTCGCTGTTGAAAGCGCCACACCTACTGGGATCTTAAGTATTGAGCCCATGATTCATCCTCAAAGAATTCCAGCATATGGTCTTCATCCTTGACTGGGGGATCTACAGAGGCCATATTGACTGATAATACCTTTTTGAAGACCTGGCCTATACTGGTATCAGAGTCCCAGGTTGAGGAATCAGGCGAGTGAGAGTGCACCATGACCTTTGGCTCCGAACTCTCCAAAGTTGTCATCGGTGTAACATAATCCAATCCTCGACGAGTGCGCTGGTAGTAATTTTGAGACTTTTCTTTTGAACATAAAGTCGTAAAGGGAGGCGTTGGCCTTTGCCATAATTCAAATCTCTGCCACTGGTCAAGTCATAGACCATCTTCTGGATAAGGTGTTTGGCTTGAGCGGTATAACGATAGAGCTGCATCTTGCTTTTATCGGGTTCCGGTTCTACGGGAGTAAGTCTTTGAGGAGGTTCTACCCAACCGAAGATGATGGATATCTCATCTTTCTTTTCTGCTGAAACCAGGAAGTGAGCATCTAAAAAAGAGACAAGTCAGCTTGCAAGATTAGCGGTTGTCACTTGTGTTAGCAGTTGTCACTAGTGTTGCAGTGTGTACAAGAGTAATTCAAAGATAACTTTCTATTAATAAAATGTGAAATTTTATCTCGAGGGATTACATCATCTAAAGAGTGGGCATCAGCATTGGCGCACATATAGTCCCCAAACTCCTCATCAATAAGAACCGGGACTGCCATAGGGGAAGGTGAAGGAGGTCTCCACTTCAGTTTGACAACCAAACGAGCTGGAGCCAAAGATTCTTGCGGCCTTAGGGCTGCCTCTGGGCCTCTTCGGGGGAGCTTTATCCGAATAGGCTCCTGACTAACGGCTGACGCAGTCGAGGATGAGTGAGCCGGAGCCTTTCCATGAAGCTTGATGATGAGAGGCACTGATGTTGGGGGGCTTCCCCTTTAGTAGAACCCTCAGTGGTTCTTCAGCAACCGCTGCACTTTCAGATGCAGTCTCTGCCTCAACATCTACATCATTGGCATCGTCATCCCAGGGGATAGATCTGTACAGAGCAACATCAGTACAGTATGTTTTTAGTCCTCAAAATGGGTCGATGTCGGTAAACTTCGTCTTGATGGTCCTATTGCTGGCCACATATTTCATGCATTGATGGAAAGTGGAGGGTACGATCAAGTACTCATAAATCCATGGTCAACCCAACAATATATTATAGTTTATGTCTGTATCAATGACATAACAAGTCACATCCGTCTGGAGATCCCCTATCTGTCATTTAGATGAATCTTGCCCAAGGGTGCACTCTTTCCCGTTTTGAAATTCCTGATTGTAGTGTTTGACGCGGTCAGCCGATACATAGGAATCTCTAAGGTTTGGAGTAAACTGTAAGGAATTATGCTGAGGGAGGAGCCATGGTCGATGTGGATGGGATCGACCTTAGTGGCACCCATATACCCTGTATAATACATGAGTCTATTGCGCCAGTTGTTCTTCAGCAACATATCATGTTGAGTGAAGGTGATGTTAGGAATCATCTCAACCACATTATGGCAATATGGACACACGACAGGATCCTCCTTGGGCAGTTGCACCAGGACGAGGAATGAATTAGCATCCTACAAAGCCTTATTGAGGGCATCCCGAGTGTCTTTGGAGAGACGGAGGAGCTCGAAGAGCGACAGCCTGGCTGGAGTATTAGCAAGTTGTGCCAATATGTCGAAGTTTTAGGGCTTGATTGGCCCTACTGCTAAGTTTTTCTTAGAGGTTTGTCAAAGCGAACCTCATTCTGCTTTTACTTATCTGCTGCAGGAATTTAAGATGGGCTTGCTTTCGATGTATCAGGTGTGGTAGCACCAGCAGACAGAGGTACCTTCTCCTCCAGGTCCTGGTTATCTTCTTGCTGATGAGCCGAACGAGTGGTAACCAGAGCATTGTCGGTTGATATAGAAACCGTACGACACGACTTGATTTTCTTCTCCTTAACAGAGCATGCTGCAGGTAGCATCATGTCTGGGGCAAGATCAGGATGGACCCACATATCTTTGCCTCGTGGCATTGTAAGCGGTATGAGGCCCTGAGCATTATCAAGGGCTGGTGGAAGGTTGACCACTTCTGTTATCGCTTTAGGGATGGGGACTATACCGTCTTGAGCCTCTATCCTTGGAAAGCTTTCGAACTTGAGGGTCACCATGTCGGCAGTGACCGTCTTATCTGCGTAGTCGAATGAGATGACCTTGGCATCAATAAGGCATTGGATCTGCTTCTTCAACATGTAACAGTCGTATGTTGAATGGTGGACGTACTGGTGATAGTGACAGTACTTTGGATTGTGCACCTTTTTCGCTTCGTCAGGATGCTTGGGAGGCGGAAGTTTAAGTTTTTCACCCTTTATCAGCATATTGAAGAGTTCTAGTACATCGTCATCATTGAATGAGTAGTTTTCTTTTGGTTTTGGTGCTTCTATCGGCTTCTGGTTCATTGATGCTGAACTTTTGGAGATGTTAACAGTCAGGGCTTGCTTCCCTTTTCCATTCTTGTGGGCAGGGTTATCGCTAGACGAGTGTTTCCCTTTATTTCGAGTGAGAGAAAACTTAGTCCCAGCAATTATGCATCCCGAGCTTTTCTTTCAGCCACATCAGCCTCGGTAATAAAAGGCATCCATTCTATGCATGGAGGAGCATTGTGCCATAATTTAATTGTAGGAAAGCATGTTCTTGCGACATGAATCCATATGCATAGCTCGGGTACACTAGGTAGTAGCCTCAGAGCTACCTGGCGAAAGCACTCAATGTAAGCGCGTACAGGTTCTTTCTCCTTCTGGACAATGTCCATAAGAGTCTTCATAGAACCGAACAAGGAAAAGACGCTTCAAATCGTCTAATGATGAGATGTAATTATCGGGGAGGCTACAAAACCATTCGTAGGCTACCTCCTGCAATATCCCTACGAATATATTCGTAAGCAGAGCGTCGTCTTTTGGCAGATACCCCGTTGCTGAGGCAAAGTACCTCAAGTATCGATGAGGCGACTCCTTCGTATCGAAAGGTACAAGCATCTGTGGCTTATACTTGGGATGATATATCACATTATCCCATTCAGAGGGATATGTTTGTCGGATTCTCATCTTTAGGAGAAATTCTTTATTTTCTCGGGCATCAAAACGAGCATACAACTCCTTAAGAGCCCGCTGTATGTCATTTGACATTGTGGGTCCAGTCGTTAATGTAGTAGATGATTGCGGTAGTGCTTTGTTCATGATGGAAGTCAGTGCATGAGGAGGTGCATTGGACTCCCTAATCATTCCCGGACCTTGATTTGTTGGAGTAGAAGCGTTGGATGTCAATTTGTCTTTGATCTCCAAGACCATAGAATTCAAGGCTTGCATGGTCTCATGTAACGTATTCAAGACCTTCTCAAGTGCTTCTATACGTTGTTAATGATTGGACCCCTTGTTGCTTCCCGTGTTGTCACCTTCGACCATATAGACGGACATCAGGTGTGGGGAAATAGAAGGTACTTTGGATCTTTCGCTCTACATCTCGGACCCTTGAGTTTTGCCTTCCTGAGGGTAGACGGGTAAGTTGTAATTGTCTTCTGACTCGAAGCAGTTACTACCCCAAGCTTGCTGATAGCTTGCACTTCCGGAGGCATCTGTGTCGGTCCCGTACATATCTTTGCCCGGTTGGAAGGAAGGGTTGTCATAGATCATAGGGATTTGGCTACCCCCAGCCTGTGTTGCAGTTGAAGCGATATTTCCTTGCAACAAGGGTCTGGACTTGGCACACTTGTGTTGGAACACACCCGTACTGGGCACCTCCAACTTGCTACTTCCAGGTCAGCCTTTGGACTTGTTAGTCGAGATGGGCAGATTCTTGGAGAGCTTCTTGAGGGATGGCGACCCCCAGGCGAAAAAACATGAAGCAACCAGGACTTTATCTTGTTCTTCACTCGACAATCTCTCGCCAAGTTTCTGTATAGGTACCGTCAATTGTAGTCATTGGAAAATGGCCTACCTCTTTGGTGGCGATGCTGCTGTTTGGTGGCAACAAGAGTGGATGGTTATGTTGGCACAAGTGTGCCTTGAGACAGGCATGTGGTGCACAACAGAGTCTTTCCTCATCTTGTGCTTATGAGAGATCACGATATGCAAATCAGAAGTCTCCACATCTATACTCATTTCGTGAGGGCACGGACATTGTGCGCATGAGAGAAGATGTGAAGGTAGCTTCCCTCTTTTCCGTTCCTGCGCGTGAGACATGCTTAGGTCCTGGTCAGAGAGTTGCTCGTGAAGCAGACTCACTTCATGCTTAAAGCAACACTGCTCGCATGAGTCCGTCCCTTCAGTATGCACCCCTGGCTTGAATCATGCGCAAGAGCGCTCAAGTGACAGCGGGGTTTTATTGGTCGAGGCATCAAAGCACTCGAACTAATTTTATCCAATTTTATGTTGACTATGCGTATGACAGTCAACGCATGCCTTCGGTCAGTTGTGGGCATAGCACATTGGTCGCTCGAAGCATGTACAGCCAGGGACTTTTTCCTACTACTCCTGGAAGGTACGTAGTATACAGAGTCCAATATGGTGGTCGACGTAGCACATTGGTCGCGCAGGGCACATGCTGCTTTAGATTTCTTCGTGCTACCCCTAAAAGGTGTATAGCATTCAGAATCCAACATAGCCTTACCTAAAGGGTAGGTAATTCTGTAAAAAACAAAAGTTCTAGCCTGTGCAGCCACCTTTGTGCATGGGCTGGGTGTTGCACCTTTCTTCTAGTATTGTACCTTCGTTTGGCATGCAGCATGGGAGCTGCGCTGTTTGCTATGCTTCTCAGCAACTAGAGTCGAATGAGGCAGTACAGCAGCAGCGGGTGAAGGTGACTTTGATGCTTTGCCATTTAGGGGACATTGGAGCACATCCCTTTACGTCTTGCTGCTCGTCACAGCATCCTTGGGCACCCAAGTACGTCGAGTCTTCTTCAGTTTTATGAACCGCTTCGAAGGGCTCGACTGCTCTTCAAAGAGGAGATCTTCAAAGGCTTGCTGGTCGAAGTATACGACTAGCATCTTTTAAGTAGACCCCAGCAAGTTGTTATCAGATTGCGTCACCACCTTCTCGTAAGAGGAAAAGAAAATCCCCCACAGAGTCGCTATTTTGTTTGCCATAAACAAAAGTTGAATGAACTTTTTGTATTTTAAAAGTATAAAAGAGTATAGAAGACTCCCAATCAGGAATCTAGGAACAAAAATTTCTAGAAAAGTATAACAGTAGAGATCGAGTACTGTAGCGGCTCCTTTACTCCGTTGACGATCTGATAACGAACTAAACTTGCTCTAACTTTCTGATGCCTCTTGAATGAAGGAAGACTCCTTCTATTTATAGGCTGCACATATATGATGTGCGAAGGGATATTTGGCATGCAGGAGTGCTGCGAGCATGAGATATTAAGAGGATCAGTTGTAATCGCTCTATGGGGGTGGCTGTTGAGCTGACACATGGCAGTTGTTAGGATTCTCCATCATCAAGATTCAGGACAGTTAGCATCGTTTATCAAGATGATCGAGTAATTAACATATGGCTTATGACTATTGCTCGACGATCTTGCTTGGATGAAATCGAATAGATTTTTTCTTATCGAAATAATGGAAGTTTAAACAAACCAGATCTCGACCTTATCTCAGGAGCGACGGTTTCAACAAACCGAAATTGATTGTATTTGAAGAGATACAATCATTTAAACAAACTGAATTTGATTATATCCCGAGGAGATATGGCTGTTTCTACCAACTAGGTGTGATTGTATATGAAGAGATATGATTGTATCGTGAGGATATACAACTGTTTGAACAAACTAGATGTGGTGGTATCTGAAGAGATATGGCTGCCATACTATCCACGTGGCATGACGCCATATTTGAAGAACAGGTAGGCAACTCTAGAGGGGGTGAATAGAGTTTATAATGATAATGGCTAAATAAAAAATCAAACTCTTTTCACCAACAGTAAATAATTAGAGTAAATGCGGAAATAGAAAGTTTAAGAGAGCATACACAAACACAGTCATTTTTAACCTGATTTCTCTCGTGGAGGACTACTCCAGGCCTGAGAACTCTAGTTCAGGATTAAATCCACTATTTTTGAAATAGTAGTTACACCCCGTATCTTTTCTTCAGAAGAGCACGTCAACTTCTTACAAAGATCGCTGTGGCGATGCTTGGAATTTTCCAAGCGACTTTCTTAACTCTTGCACAAACTCCTAACTGAATAGCACTAAGCATTTTGAGGCTTAGGAAGCTTGTGGCTAGTAGATGAGAAGGTTAAGGCTTATATGCGGCTTTATAGAGAAGAGAAGAGAAGATTGGATGATTGAAATGAGAGAATTCAAGGCCTATTTATACTAGTTGGGATAGGCAGAATTCGGCCAGAATTCTGTGTCAAGAATTCAAATTTTTGGCCGTTAGACAACTAGCAAACAACAAACCCTAAAAATTAGGGTCCTGTAATTTAGGGGACAGAGTTCGGCCCGAAGACTGTGTGGAGGCAGAGTTCGGCCCGAACTCTGTCTCTAGAGGACAGAATTGCTCAAATGGGCTTTGTGGGCTAGTTTGGTTAGGTGGAGCTTTTTGGTTTGTGTTTGGAGATAAAGTATAGGCCCAAACCACTCGGTGCTACTCAGTTTACAATTATCTAGACTCAATAAATATGAAAATACAGACTCAAAAATTGAGTACACCGCAGGAGAGAGCCGACGTCCGTCTTGCACTGAGATTTGTCCTGATGTGTCATATTAAATTATGACAAGTATCATATTGTCAATTTTATCAATATTTGGTTGACTGTAATTTTGTGTCAACGATATTGTGGTGGAGGTACGTGCTTTATGAGACTACGCTTTCGGGCATCAGCGGAGTCACTACACTTTTGGGTGACGAGAAGACTGCTTCTGAGGCGACGAAGTCACTATGCTTTTGGACAACGAGAAGACTATGCTTTTGGAAGCTCTGAAAGATCAATGAAGGAGCCGTTGAAGGGGCTACGCTTCTGGAAGCTCTGAAAGACCAATAAAGGAGCCGTGAAAGGACTGCGCGTCTGGATGCTCTGAGAGACCAATGAAGGAGCCGTTGAAGGGGATACACTTTCGAAAGCTCTGAGAGACTAATGAAGGAGCCATTGATGGGGATGCGCTTCTGGAAGCTCTGAGAGACCAATGAAGGAGCCGTGAAGGGGCTGCGCTTCTGGAAGTTCTGAGAGACCAATAAAGGAGCCGTTGTAGGGGTTGCACTTCTAGAAGCTCTGAGAGACCAATAAAGGAGCCGTAAGGGGCTACACTTCTGGAAGCTCTGAGAGGCTAATGAAAGAGCCGTTGAATGAGCTGTACTTCTGGAAGCTCTAAGAGACCAATGAAGAAGTCGTTGAATAGGCTGCGCTTCTGGGATGGACTGAAGGAGCTGCACTTTTATGAAGCACCAAAGTCACTGTGCTTCTAAGAAGATTAATGACCGCCTTTGAACGGCTGAGTCAACATCTTCTTAATTGCTGCCATTTTGGGGGATTCGAGAAGTGTTAGCCAAAGATTTAGTCAAATGAACCTATTAAATGAGATTCATTGTGCTGAGCCATAGGTTCATCCCATTACTCTGAAGTCCTTTAACCGACTGCCACGTGGTGTGTGGGTTGGACCACACATCTGTAGAGCCTAAAAATTAAGATGTGCCACCTATTAAAGTGCTCAATCATTTAATGGCACCAAAACATTATGTTGTGCCGGATTATCAAGTTGTGCAACATTAGACTGCGCCAAACACCAGGTTGTGCTGGAGTCAGGGTACGCGAAGAGCCACGTGGTGCACTTCCTCGAGAAGCTGTAACGACATCATCATTTCCTGACAGCTGACGGCACGAAGATTAAGGAAAATCCATTTGAATCCTACGCAATGCGGCGTTCGAAAAGATTTTGTCAGCCTGTAATTAATGCTGACAGCAGGGTCGTACAAGTCACTGAATGGTACGAGGATTAAATAGTACAACATAGAAGACCTAGTCAAAAGGCGCTAGTCATTGAGTTGCGCCTATGCGCAGTCTGACAAATTGGCGCCACTTGATCAACTATTATTTTTAAACAGGGTGATGTGGCGCGCAAGCCCTCAACTTCGCAGAGCATGCCTACTACACTGCCCACCACCATGCGTATCTTAATCAAACGATACCACATGTCTACAGCAGTTGGTACAAACCGCTCGTACAGGTTGTTACATTGTACCCACGCGCAACCTGATGAAGCCCGCGCAAAGTGATCAAATATTATTCAGAACAGAGTAACGTAGCGCGCAAGCCGCTAACTTCGCAGAACGAGCCTACTATATTGCTCACGACCATGCACATCTCAATCAAACGATGCCACACGTCTACAGCAGTTAGTGCAACCATTCGCACAAGTGAACAAGAGGCACGCAACCTGAAGCGCGCGTAATCCAGAATAACTACTATATGGTTATTTCATGAACTCTATAAATAGAGTTTCAAATCAATCTCAAAGCATCAAGGGAAATCATAATCTCCTGCTAAAGTGCTGTTGCATTCTCCAGAGGCTCGTGTCTTCGATATCACATCGTCCAAGGGATAAAGTGATCATCTTCTGATCAGATTCCTATAGTTGTACTTCTCCAGAAATCAAATGTACTCCTGTACTCTTTTTCTTAGTTTGTAATAAATTTTTTTTGTTCTTTGCAAACAAAATGGTGACTCTGCTAGAGATAACTTTCTCCTCCGACGAGAAAGTGACAACTCAATGTGATACCGTGTCAATCAGTAAGACGCAGAAGACCCTTGTCGTTAAAGTCGACCAGATAGCCTACGAGACTATGATTAATGCTGGGGGTGCCAAGCGCGCTGCTGCCGCCGTTAAGAGCAAGATGCGCTCTGTCTGGACTCCTAAGTCCTCGGTGACGCAATCTCCTGTCTCTGTGCAACTTGCGCCCTTCAATGTTTCGGCGCAACCTAAGGGAAACATCCTTTTGGCTAATCCTTCGACTTCTCTGATTCTAAAATCAAAGGAGACTCCGCCTCGACACACTGCTGTCCAAAATAAAGGAAAGCGCTCTTCAGCCATCTCTTTCTTGGTACAACTTGATCCTGTTCCTGCCTCTACATAACTTGTGCCCATCAATGCTTCAGCGCAACCGTAGGGAAACAGCCTTTTGGCTAATCCGTCTACTTCTTCGACCCTAAAATCGAAGGAGACTCTATCTCGACATGTTGTTGTCCAAAACAAGGGAAAGCGCCCTCTGGCCTTTTCTTTTCGGTGTAATTTACGCATGCGCATGCTTCAGCACAACTTGCGCGGGTTCATGCCTTGGCGCAACCCGCACGAACTTGTGCACCAGCGCAATGTAAAGAGAAACACTCTTTTCAGAAGCTTAGTGAGAAATCACTAAATCAAGAAAAAGGTTCTTTAACTTTTCCTCATTCGTCTCGAGTCGTTGACTGGATGGAAAGTACTGCTCTCCTTAATAGAGACAACCAAATCTCTATCGGGAAGATGAGTTCCATTCAGAACAAACCTTCCATGCAAAAGGGCATTATGCCTACTCCAAGGAAATCAGGGCAGGATCTACCAACCTTATGTATTTCAAGATCCCAACGAGGCAAACTACTAGTATCTCAAGTAGATAAACAAGCAACTCCCCTGTCAGACTTGAGCACCTATATCAACAGGTACCAATTAGGCTCAACCTCAGGAAATCACACGATGCATCAAGGGCAAACCACAATAGTTGCTAACTTATACGAGAGGAAGAATGCTGAGGTGAAAGATCCTGTGACTTATGCTAACCAGCTTAGCACTCCTTGTACACTCAAGGTACATGACACCTCAAGAACAGGAACCATATCCGAATATCATCAGGGATTACGTTCCTATAACTTTTTCTCATCCTATTAGTGACCTTCGTGAACTCTTAACACAGAAGCGGAAGGTTGCAAATCCATCCCGTCCAGCGGTGGTCCATCAACAAGAACATCATTGCAACCACCATCATGAAGTTTTTATCAAATGCACTGTCAGTCAGCCAAGCGGTCCGTTTTTGACCGTTTGAATTATGTTCAGACTCCTGAACCAATCCTAGTCGACGAAGATTGAACTACTCTATACTTCTGTCAACATGGCATCTCGAAGCACTGGGGTGGAAAATGTCCAAGATGTAATACGTCCCATAATCCTAGTCAGCAATACTTAGATCGAATTCATGAATCCGGTGAAGGAGTATATCAATATACTAGATCAAGAAGCCGAGACACAATCGGTCACAGGAATCTTCTTGATTTAAATCAAGATTCCTTCGGTCAAAAAGATGTCCCTATCACTTATTCTGGGGATAGTTCTTTATGTGACTTTAATGCTGACAGTGAATGTTCTGAAAGGACCATTCTTTCCACTAGCTCCTCTTCAAAGGCTAGAGAAGTGACTGCCTATGTCGTCACAAAAGATCAAGATACCTCCACTTCTTCTAGTCAAGAGCAGAGAATTGCTGATTTAGAGGCTAGTTTAAAAAACATGGCTGAGATGATGGCAGGCATACATGCTGTGATTATGGCACAACATACAGTTCAACCAGTCGTGAATCTGATTCCGACTCAAGAACCTGTGACAACATTCCCACCCATATTGATCTGGGGTACAATCTCCTCACACTGCTTCCATTCATACGTAGGCTATTCCAAGTCAATCCGGTGTAGGGGGTGGTACTTATCATGCGGTACCACCTCCTAATACATTGAATCAATCTACTACTCCACAATCAACAAAAGATACCGATGAGGCCGTAAAACTTTTACGTACTCAATTTGAAGCTTTTAAACAGAAGGATGGCCTGCAGAAGCTTGGGATTAAGCAACCCTATCACATAGAATGGAAAGAGGTTCAATTTTCTCATAAATACATACCCCTACTATTATGCTGTTTGATGGCAGGATGTCTCCAAGTCAATACCTCAACCACTTTGAAGTAATGACTGATCAACTCCAACCAAATGATGCTCTTCTTACCAGAGTATTTGTTGGTTGTTTAGCTGGTACAACATATGACTGGTATCATAGTTTACCAGATGGGTGTATAACCTCTTTCGCTGGCTTCAAACAAATATTCTTGGAACGATTTTATGAGAGAACCAACGGCATGACTATGTCTGCTCTCATCAAAATCAAACAACGACATAATGAAACAACTGAACGTTTCATTGAACGGTTCCGCCGTGAAGCACTCAAAATGCCTCTCGGAACTCCAGATGCTCTAACAATGGACACTTGCAAATCAAACTTGTTGCCTATAATCAGCATGTGGACAGGATAAACACAGTTCTAGGATTGGCCTTCTTTCATAATGAACGCCAAAGCTGCAGAAGAAAGTGCTGACAAATTCAAACAATTAGGCATTTAAATGCCTAATCTTCATAAAGAAGAACGTGCTGCACCAAATAATAATGGCCGACAAAATAATCGTTAGAGCAAGAAGACTTTGGCTATTAACCTCAAAGGTAAAGAAGACTTGGCCATCAATGTAAATCAGCCAACATCTACCTCTTCAGCACCACAACAACGGGCACCTCGTCCAAAAGAAGAATACTCTTTCGATGAGGATGACATCATGAGTATCTTTGATTGCTTTATCAAGAGCAACAAACTCTAACAGCTAGAACCTAAATGGCCACATGAAGTTGGTAAGACTGACCATCCTAAATATTGTGTTTACTACAGGTTTATTGGACATCCAACTCGAGCGTGCTATGTGCTCAAGGGTAAAATTCAAGAGATGGCCAATTCTGGTATAATCACTCTCCAGCAGGACGAAAAAACTATAACGACTAATGTCATCTCTTTACAGTTTAGAGATTTCCCAGCTCAATTTGTACAAGACGATGTCATCCCCATTCCGAGAACTACTCTGGAGATTGTCAATCTTCCTCCTGCACGGACAGATGGTCTTGTTCTTCTGTTTACAGATAAAGGGGAGATCATATGGATCCATCCAGATTTAGTGGCAGACTTTGAAACACCTTCTTCTTCTACCAAGTCCAAGAAGGCTACTAAAAATAAATTATGTCACATGATTTCATTTGGTGAGCCTTGTCTTCTACCTCTAACTGCTACCAGCATCCCAACAGCAGATAATCCTTCTTCTTCTTCCACTGATAAGACAACATTGTCAAAATTAGACACCAAATACCAAACAGCGTTCCATCTATACAGTCCACAATCTCGTGAACTCATGACAAAGTTGGGATATGATCTACAAGAGTCCTCTGGTTTGAATTATGGAAAGGGGTCTCCTATACCTCTTTTTCTTTGTCTTTCTTACAACCAATCTCGGGTTGGTTTGGGTTATTGGACAAACTCTCCATCTTGTCGAAAGAAATCTTCCAGAAGCAAGATCCAGACAAAGAAATGCAATATGGTATCCTTTGAACCTGTATCCGAGGAAAAAGTCTTGACTGGTACCAGGTATGGGAAACCTTACCTAAGAGACTATTCAGAAGGTCAAGAAGACCCTGTTCCAGCTCTGGAAGCTCCTCAAGCATCATCCTCTCCTGCTGTCGATAATCCATCATCCTTATTACCCCCGATAGAGGCAACTCTTCCCAAATCGATGACAGCTGACAAAGGAAAATAGCCTGTCCATTTCGACAAAGTATTGAAGAAGACTTCAACCTTGGGACTTGTGAAGCCGTATAACTTTGATATACTGGCTCAACTGGCCATTACTTCGGCAAGATTATTAATATTTGAGCTACTCTGTCTTTCGAAGGAGACTCAAAAAATACTGAGTGAAGCTTTAATGCAAGCTGATACTTGTCTAGCACTTCTCAAGAAACCAGAGGATGAGCCTATAACATGCTTTCATTGTCATAATTTGATGGAACTGATGCCAAACATCACCTTTACATAAGACGATATGCTGTTAGAAGATAATCGTTATGATCGCCCCCTCTACTTCACGGGATGTATTGATACCATGAAGGTTGATCGTATCCTGATCGATCTTGGGTCTGCGCTTAGCATCATGCCAAAGAATCTACTAGATGCATTAAAGATTCCCGTACACAATCTTTCGACAACCATCACGACAATCCTGGGATTCAATTCTGGGAGACGTGAACCTTTAGGAAAGATTCACCTGAAAGTTCAAATAGGCAATCTTCGTACGAAGGTTACTTTCTACATGATCGACAATCACGAATCTTACAATACTTTGCTGGAAAGACCCTTTCTGTATGAGTATAACATTATACCATCCACTTTATATCAATGCTTCAAATATATGGATGCCAATAGAGAAGTCCAAAAGGAAGTAGCCAACTTGAATCCTTTCAGGAGGGTTGAAGCATATTTTATGGACTCTCGGATGTACAAAGAGGAGTTCACGAAAATTTTATTGGCAATGGATAGTGAAGAGGATTAGAAACATACTTCAAAAGATGTTATCGTGATCCCCATCAAAGGACATACTATTTGTCCTTCTTCCTCTCAGACATTGACTATACATCTGTCCTCTCATAACAAACAGCCTCCTACTATGGAAAAGGAACGAAGGGAGCTCACCTCTTCTGAGCCTCTTGTTATCGACCTTTGTCGTAACAAACCTCCTCCTTCTCTTTCTCCTTCTCCTTCTCCTCCTTTGGTTATCAACCTTACTAAGCCGTCTGTTAAGGCTAAGAATCATGTTGTAAATGATGATGTACAAGTTAATAAAGTAGCATCTCCTTTACAGTATACTGATGTCTTTTATTATACTCGATGTTATTTAAAAATGTTAGATAACTTCGAACCACTTGCCATAGGAGAAGTTGAAACTTCCCGAAATGAAGTATTGTTCGAGGCAATACAGGACTCCTTCTTCTTAGTTCCTTCCAGGAATAAAGATGAACTTCCTATACTTTTTAGTAAAGTAACGGAACAGAAGATTACACCCGATAGTGAAGAAGAAAATTATGATGATGGAAGACTTCAACTACGTCGTTATAGTCAGTAATCAAAAGATATCATTCAAAAGATGGGCTATGATTTTAAAGCTGGTCTCAACAGCGGCAAAGGAAGGCAAACTCCTATTCATATTCCTACACCAAAAGAAAAATTACAACAATACTACGGCAAAACGAAGCGGGGATTGGGTTGTACTCCACCAACTCCGACTCCAGAAGCCTCCGAATCCGAGAAAGAAGAGCGATCTAACTCTTCTGATTCTATCTCATGGGATTCAGATACCAGTGTAGGACACGTCCATTACGTGACCCTATCTTCCAATATGGTAACTGCCGAGTTCTTCGAAGATGATGAAGACTTTGCTGAAGCTTCGAAATTTGATCCTTGGGCACAAAGGATGGATACTCAATAGGAGCTTCACTTTGAGCAACGTGAGCCGCCTACTGAAGATCAGTAGGTTCAAGTCAATATTGGAGATGTAACTTCTCCAAAAGCGATATTTGTCAGCAAAAGCCTCCTCGAAACAGATAAAACAAGAGTTTTGGTATTTCCAAAGTCAGAGATTCCCTTCCTATTAAATCTCTCAATGAAGTCTATCTAAATTATCAACTCCATCTTTTGAAACCCAGCTGTTTTAAAAGATATCTTTTTTATCATAGATATCTTGTCCTTTTAGACACGATAGTCTGTCTTTAAGTCCTAACTGATTTGAAGATAGTCAATAGAAAAATGAGTTTACGTCCACACTACCTCCGAATTCTATTTTCTATATCAATAGATTCACGTCCACATTGTATCTGAGCTCTATTTTCTATATAAATAGATTCACGTTCACATTACCTCTGAATTCTATTTTCTATATCTAGTCACATTCACATTACCTCTGAATTCTATTTTCTATATCTAGTCACATTCACATTACCTCTGAATTCTAATTTCTATATCAATGATTTATCACGTCCACATTACCTCTGATAAAGTCGTCTTTTGAATTAACAATATTCTGAGTTATATTCTGTCACATCCACATTACCTCTGAATAGATATAATTAATATTGTCATTTTCTTTTAGAAAATATGTCAGGTCTGGTACCTCTGAACATATTTTCTTATCCTTATCTATTACTTATATCTACTATAGGTATATAACAAGTAATAAAATCACAAAAAGAGCATTATTTTATTGCCAACCAAACTTCTGCAAATATCAACAAAGAAAGAAAAGTTAGCAAAATCTATCAAACTGCGCATCTTTGATCAACAGGCACACATCATCAGTGTCAGCCTATAGACGCTTATGGTAAAACATGCGCCTCTGACCAAAGTCAGGCAATGGATTGCAGTGCGCACCTCTTCTCAGAATTTCAGGCGCACATCTACAACATGTGCCTCGGACCGAAGTCAGACACTGGATTGCAGTGCACACATCTTCTCAGAATTATAAGCATACGTCTACAACATGCGCCTCTGACCGAAGTCAAACACTGGATTGCAGTGTGCGCCTCTTCTCAGAATTTTAGGCATACGTCTACAACATGTGCCACTGACCGAAGTCAGACACTAGATTGCAGTGTGCGCCACTTCTCAGAATTTCAGGCGCACGTCTACAACATGCGCCTCATTTCTATAAATCACTGCCTATCTTCAAAATAGTCTCAGTGGTGCAAATAAGCACAGCTCATGAATAGCGCTCATGTGTAGAAATTACTGGGTCTTTATTAGGACTTACCATCAAAATCATCAACTATGTTTGTATTGAAGATCATCGATGATGTAGAGCACGGTAAACCAACACTTGAAGACGCGGTATGCAGAAGAACAGCATCGGATTTTGGTGGCGCAGAAAGGCTCACGAACATTGAACTCTTGACCGCTAAGGAAATTCTGCAAAGAACCATCAACATGAAAGAAGAAATAAAAAGAAAGAGTTCATGGATATTTCTTTCTGGTTTCTCCTATCAACTATTTAAGGAGTTTTAAAAGATGAGAACGAGCACGTCATTCTAGGAGCCTATTTCGGGAAGGACCTAAATAAATGGTGCTCAAACCACACGAAAACTGCTATGTGTTCTTCAAAAAATAGTAAAATATTTGAGTTGGTCAAAATGGTGCATTGGCTCGCGCCACTAAGCAGATCACACGAAAAGGTTTCAGAAGGGCACCAAAAATAAAATTTTTATTCTTTTTCTTACATAAAAAAAGGGAAAATAAGTCCCTATAAAATGAGTCACGCAAAAGACAAAAGAAAAAAGTGGCGCCCCTACAGAAACCATTACTTCTTTCCGTCTTCTTCTCCAGCTTGGCGAAGAGAAGCGTCCAACTTGCGCTTATCACGATTCCCTGAACAACGCATCAGACGAAGAAATCCTTCTGCGTTACCGCGCTCTTCAGAAGAAGATGATGGACCACTATTCAGACGATCGAAGACTGCTGGGGTCAATCCAAAGCATTCTAAGAAATTATTTGCATGAAGTGATTGGTCAGCCTCGGACAAGATTATAGGCACGGTGTCAGGCCTTATCTCCTGAGCTTTCACTTCGGCGTTAACGTTGTTCGCCATCTTCTTCTTCTTAGGTGCCATGGAGATACAGAAGTGAGGAATGAGTACAAGGACATCTTTATATATATAACCAACCAACGCTTCATATTCTCCATGGGAAACCGAACATCATTAATGAAACTCGGGAAGACGAAGAGGAGCTCGAATGTTTTCGAGAAGAAATTTATTATGACGGTTGAACATTGACTGGCACAATCCAAACAAAACTAGCATAATTCAAAGTATTTGAAAACTTTGAAGTATTTTCAAGTTTCAAAAACTTTGAAGGGGGTCTTATAGAGCCTAAAATTTAAGATGCGCCACCTATTAAAGTGCTCAATCATCTCATAGCGCCTAAACATTATGTTGCATCGGATTATCAAGTTGCGCAACAACAGACTGCGCCAACGCCAGGTTGCGCTGGAGTCAATGTGCACGGAGAGCCACGTGGTGTACTTCCTCGAGAAGCTATAACGGCATCATCATTTCTTGACAACTGACAGTACAGAGATTAAGGAAAATCCATTCAAATTCCGCACAACGCGACACTCGAGGAGATTTTGTCAGCATATAATTAATGCTGATAGCAGGGTCGCGCAAGTCACTGAATGGCACGAGGATTAAATAGTACAGCATAGAAGACCTAGTCAAAAGACCTTGGTCGTTGAGTTTCACCTATGTACAGCCTGACAAATTGGCACCACTTGATTAACTATTATTTTTAAATAGGGTGACATGGCACACAAGCCATCAACTTTACAGAGCGTGCCCACTACACTGTCCACGACCATGCATATCTCAATCAAATGATGCCACACACCTACAGCAGTTGGTACAAATCGCTTACGCAGGTTGTTATATTATGCCCACGCGCAACCTGATGAAGTCCGTACAAAGTGATCAAATATTATTCAGAATAGAGTGATGTGGCACAAAAGCCACTAACTTTGCATAACGTGCCCACTACATTGCTTACGACCATACGCATCTCAATCAAACGATACCACGCGTCTACAGCAGTTAGTGCAACCGTTTGCGCAAGTGAACAAGAGGCGCGCAACTTGAAGCGCGCATAATCCAGAATAACTTCTAAATGGTTATTTCATGAACTCTATAAATAGAGTTTGAAATCAATCTCAAAGCATCAAGAGTGATCATAATCTCCTGTTAAAGTGCTGTTGCATTCTCTAGAGGCTCGTGTCTTCGATATCACATCGTCCAAGGGTTAAAGTGATCGTATTTTGATTAGATTCCTATAGTTGTACTTTTCCAGAAATCAATTGTACTCATGTACTCTTTTTCTTAGTTTGTAATAAAACTTTTTGTTCTTTGCAAACAACATCCTGTATAAAGAGGAGTTTCTGGGTATGTCTTTGCCTATAGCTTCTTGATATTTTTCTATCATGCTCGAACCCGTCTTAGCTTCGAACGGCCATAGGCCATGCATAGAGCAACTATTGGTTGTAGATCTCTTTATTCAAAGAATATGTAGTCTTGGTGAAGGACAACTTCTGTGTTTCGAGTTGCATTTGACCGTTTGGCATAAGGGATTTGAAACTGAACAACATCTTGGAGATCTACCGGGTTTGGATTGATTGCTAATCCGAAGAGCCACAGGTTGTGCTCTGCCCTGCTTAATGAATACGTCATTAGCCATATTAGAGTGGGGGAGCCGTGATTCTGTCAAGAAAGAGATTTACTGTGACTATCCAGAGAGCTGTGCACTTACAGTCTATGCACTTATAGGCTGTAGACTTGTAGGCTATAGACTTGTAGGCTGCAAACTTGTAAGCTGCATATTTATAGGCTGTAGAGAGTCTTTATATGTAATTATGAAGAGTCTGTACTAGATCTTTATAAACATAATTTTTAACAAAATATTTCCCTTTATGCCACGTATTTTCTTTTATGGTTTGTGAAGTGTGCAACAGTTTGATATCTCGTGCGCTTCTCTGAATTTGTGTGAAACAATTTGCTCTTACGCTATTTTTAGATGATGTACTTTTTTATGCTTCTACAGCCACTTCCATTCGTCGGTGCCAGCTCCTCCATCTCCTTCGCCACCTCTTCCCGGAGCCGTGCTGCCGTCTCATTCCTATGCCTCCCTGTCGAGCACCACCAAGACTGTGCCGCTGCTATTCGTCCTCCGCCGGCGAGGGACAAATGCACCCTCTCCCTTCCTCAATCTGCGTAACTCGGCAAGCATGTTGTCTCGAGTAGCATGCTGCCTTGTGCAGTGTACTACCTCGAGCAACACACCCTCGGTTGGTGTACCCCCTCGACCTTTTTTTGCCACGAGAAACGTATCTCGAGCTCCGTGCATGCATCGAGTAACAGGATGCTTTGGGCCGTCTCGATTTATGTTGCTTAGGTTATGTGCTGCCTCGATTTATGTGCACCTCGATGTACGTATCGTCTCGATTCCCGTGCCACCTTGATCTATGTACTGCCTTGGGCCGCGGGTCACCTTGAGCCCCATACTTCCTCTGGCACCATACCATCTTGAATTGCACTTTGATTTAATTTTTGTGCTTCGACATTTGTGCCTACCTCGTGATCCGTACCGCATCGATTTGTATATATGCATCAATTTGCGTGCATATACCGATTTGCATGTCATATTGATTTGAGTGCCACCTTCGACTCTACGCCACATTGATTTATGTGCACGCACCAATTTACGTGTCATATTGATTTGCATGTCATATTGTATTTTGTGTTGCCTCGATTTATGTGCATGCCTCGATTTATATGTCACATTGATTTGTGCACCATCCTAATATTTATGATCCTTTGATCTCCGTACATGTCTTAATTTACGTACATGTTCTGTTTCCCGTTCGTCTCGATATTTGTATTATCTTGATTCTTATATGCATCTTGATATACGTGTACCTCTCGGTTTGCGTGTCCGTATCGATTCATATACCTCAGTGTTTTGCTAGATCCCTGTACTGCTTGTGGGACCACACGGTATAGCCTTCTGCCATCTCTCGTGATTTTTTCACTGTTTATTATTCATTGCTAACGATTGTTTATTATGTGTTCTGAGGACCTCGACGCATGTGCTACCTTGGATCCAGGATGCCGAAGACTTGCTTACCTAGTCGTTCCCTCTAGGCAAGTACCCCTTGCTCATCGACGGCTTTTGCCCTTCCGCTAGATTTTATTACATTTAGTTATTTTAAATGTAAATGTATAACTGTGAATATTGTAGCATAGTAGTAAAACTGTAATAATTAGAACTTATGGTATATATTAGTTCGATATTGGGTCAAGCTTTATCGGACAACTCGGATGGGTCATTCACACCTCCGAGGATACACGCACGACTTATATGTATGAATTGTCCCCATACGCCCTGCGTCCAACTCACGGTCGGTAACGGCTTTGGCTAACTGCTTCTGTGACTATGATTGTATATTGGATATCACTGTGGGTATGTGATGTGATGCGCCCAGCATTGTGATTTTTGTTGCATGTGTTGGCTTGGCGCCCAACACGTATCATAGTGTTGCTGGAGGCCGAGACTTAGTATTCTCAGCTGTGGTTTGGTTCCCAGTACGCATTATAGCACTGCTAGAGGCTGAGATATAGTGTTCTCAATTTACGATTCTGCGGTGGGTTGTGCCGAGTGGATATAGTCCCAATTCGCAGGGAGCTCTCGTTTATAAATACAGAAAAGACTCTGTCGAATTTTCCATAATTCACTATTAGAGATTTGGTTCAAAGATTTAGGCAGAACCGTTCCTTTGGTTTGATGAACCAGCTTCATGCACGTTTATTTATTATAGTATACCTGGTTCCAATACCTGCTAGGTAGACTCATTACTAGATTATTCGCCTAGCTACTTGACATGTCTTGTCCGTCGGATAGCGTAAGTAGCACGGTTCTACTCAAGAAATGGTCTGCAATCCTGTCCTTGTTTGGTTTAAAGGTTGTGGATTTGCTCCAGTGTGGTTCCTGCAATCATTGTTATTTTTTGGCGGCATTAATTATTTGACTCTCGTCCCCTGACCGTTCATTCTAGGAGTTATCCTAGTTTAGCCAGAATGGGCTGGCAGTTCTCCTATGTATCGGGATTGTGACCTTTGGATATATCTAAGGATTGGGTATTATATGGAGTCTGATCCCGGGATATTGATTTGGTAGACTCACATGGATTCTTGGATAGTGTTGCCATTTCCTTTTTAGATGATGTTCTAATTTGATCAGATATGACTGTGTAGATTCCTGGATTTTGATGGTTGTGCGAGTATTTTATGGAATGAGGAGAATATCGAGGGTATCATTACATATATTTTATCTGACTTTCCAAGCGCCCAAAATATGGTACCATTATGGTATCCCGGTAGGTGGAAGACTTGGTTGCTGATAAGCCTGTGATCATTGATTCAGGGGGTTCTTATGAGCTAGAGGGCCTAGCATTGTTTATGGTAATTAGCGTAGTATCTGGTGATTGTATTTTATGACCTAATTTCCATCGTAGATGGGAGGAATATTGATATATTGATCCAGTGGATAGACCGACTTAATGATTAGAGCTATAGGCTTCCATGTGTGCTTGAGATGTTATTATAGTAGAGATCTCGACCGTGTACCTGACCTGATACCCATGCCAGGATGTGGATAGATGACTTCATGTGACTGATGGATTATCCTTACTCCTGACATGACTACGTGTATCCGTGTTATGATTTCCAGCTTACCCTTTGAGGTACTGGCCCTGTTATTGTACTGATGTGCTTTATGTTCACTAGCGCACTAAGGTGCTATTTCCCTGTTTATATTTTACTGTGGTGCCATCATGTTATTCTAGTTATTATATGATTACCTATACGGGTATCCTGGTAGTTGGCCTGTAGTCGTAGCGTGGTCAAGATTAATTGATTGCTTGTTGTATTACACTAAGAATGAATCACCAATTGGGGCTCTAAGTGCCGAGGTTGATTCTTACTTAGCGTTCCCGTACTGAGGTATGATATCGAGGAGGATGATCATGTGACCACGACATGTGATTTTGGATAACTGTAGGAATAATCTAGGTAACTTAAACAGGTAGAAGCATTAGAAAGGAATGGAATCTTGAGGTCGTGCAGTACAAGGCACTTATTTCGGCTGGTCACCATGGATATTGTCATCGTCCATATTAGAGGATGCCAGTATCCGACTACTTTATGTACTATGTATTATATGCTTGTCTTGTTTTGTACGGTAGCCTTACGAGGGATCGGTGCTTATCATGTCTTGTTATATTCGGTCTCGCTAGCCCTGCTAGATCGACATAATCTAAGGATTCTTTTTTTTACATTATTGGGGTAGCCCAACCTCCAGATAGAAAGCCTTAAGCATTTGAGTGGCCGCTTATTCTTCTAAATTGTTTGGCTTGCTGCTTGCAAAGCTGGCTGGTATGTAATGCTGTCTCGGTCGAAAATTTATTCCCTTATCCTTGGTTGGGCGTATGGATGGATTGTTGTTCTAAGGACAGACTACGAGTTCCATTTGGCGATGCAGGTATTCGTGGATGATAGGATGACTGTGATGATTGTTGGTTATTTAGCTACATTAGTTGTGGATTATTATTGTTCGTTGGTACCGCATGATTCTTACCCTCATTTATTATTCATATATGTTTTCCTGTCATATATTTTATCCTGCTGGTTTTCTTCGTCCATCCTTGAGATTTTCTTTCTGGTACTTGTTGCGGTTGGCCTGACCAACCCTGGATTGTTTCCAGATTGCCAGTGACTGACCTTTTAGATCTTCCAAACTTGACTTGGAGGATGTTCTTCAGTTCCAGACTATATAGTAACTGTATGGGAAGGTATTATTGTCTATATTATCTCATACTATAGACTTCATGATTATCATATGAGTATTTTGACCGTTTAGAAATACCTGCTTTCGGTATGATTATTACTCTTACTGCTATTTCATTATTATTACCTATGGATATGAGATCAGATTTAGGTCATAGATTGATTGCATGCTAAGATATCCAACAAGATTGACAGCCGTAATCGTCGTATGATGTCTTCGTACCTTATACGGTGTAGCTGGCCTATGTCCATCCCCGTATTCCAGTACTGGGGCGATACAGTGACTGGGATAACTGGATCACCAGTAACTAGGAAATCTCTCTATATGAACTACTTGACCAATCTAATAATTTAACCTAGTTAGATTCATTATGAATTCCTGACCGTGGTAACCAGGAATCAATGTCCTAGACATGATGCAAGATAAGACAGGTAGCTTATACAATCACAATTGAAAAATATTAACCACGGTGTTAAGACAAGAGTTATATTAGCAAGACAGGTATAGCTGTCACAACAGCAATCAAGGTTACACATGTCAGGTCAGGGTTACTTGTCATATAAAGAATACTTGTCAGGAGTGCGCCTCGACGGGCCACTATCCGGATTATCAGGACGGTATCATATTGTCATGTTCAAGTTCAAGTTGCTAGCTCAAGGTTATCAAGTCGGGTCGTCGCAATTTAGGCCAAGAACAGAAAACCTGCAAAGAAGATCAAGAATATCTATGGGTGACTGAAACCATCAGTCGTATTTGAACTCCCATTAAAGTGAGACAGAAAGATTCTTGAAGCCATGACGAAAATCTATAACTTTTATGTTTTGAGTTTTATAAGATTTTAGCCACAAAACAGCTTAAACAGGCAAAAACAGTCATTTATATATTCCTACGACAAAGATTCGCGCGAGGGCACGCCGAGCGAGCGGCGCACGTGGACAAAACTGGCCACGGTGTGCAGGTCACGGATTCACAGTGCGCATGGATAAAACTGGCCATGCCACGCGAGGTACGGATGCATGGCTAGGAGCCCGGCACGCAAAGCGCACAGTACATGGACAAAACTAGCCACAGTGCACGACGCGCGTTAAAAAAACTGGTCACGGCACGCGGGGCTCAGTTGCACAGCGCACGGGCGCGTGGCAGACGAAGCACGTGGCACGGGAAGCATACGACGTGCGTGGACAAAATTGGCCACAGCATGCGGGGAGCGAATGCACGGCATGTGTAACACCAGTTTTCCAGATGAAGGTAATTTTGAAATTTTGTAATTATAATTATTATTATTGATATTTATTTCATATTATAATTTTTGGTAATTTTTAATCATTTTTAAACTATTTAAAATCATGACTTGTGATTTGGTGTCTTGCTAGTGTAACCCTAGAGACAGCTTGACCAAGAGCCTAGCCATGTGATTAGGGTGTTTCATATATCATTTTTAGCCTAAGGATATTTTTCTCAATTTGAATTTATTTGAATTTAATAGAATTTATTAGAATTTATTGGGATGCATGTGAATTTATTATTAATTAAATATTGCTATGTGTTATGTTAGTCCTTAACCTAGAAGTTTAGCCCTAACCCAGATTAGACATTGCCTAGACTAGGGTTAGTTAGCTTGGATTAGTCATGACTAGTCATTTGTTAGAATGATCAAGTTAGACTAGCTAGTTATAGTTAGTTGAGACTAGCATTGAAACCTAGGTTCCATCCTAGCCATCGATTTGACATGATGTGAGGGTGACCATTGGATGGAATCCCAAAACCCTAGAAGTGGCCAGCCCAAAACCCTAGGTGAGCCTATTTAATCCCTCCCAAATCATTGCCTCTTTGTTCATTCTCTCTCTTTTCAAGAACAAGGTGAGCTCAACCTCATTTCTCCATAACTTCTCCATTCCTCATCCTTTTTCAACCAAACTTCTTGCATTGTGACCTAACCATCACCCTCTTGCTATCCATGAGGTAGAATACCGATTTAGGGATCATCTTGTGCTCGAGCTACAGTGAAAATGGACTGCACTTTGACAGTTTTTGAGCTCGAGACACCCATTGGTAAATCCCTCATTCTTCATTTAAACTATTGGTTTATCATCATGGATGCATAGCCTTAGGTCCCCTCTAGCCTCGGGTAGGAGCTGACCCAAACCTGTATCGGATACGTGTCCGTATCAGACACATATCAGTAGGTCTCCTAGGTGTTCGACCTAATGCCACATAGGATTTTAGATTACTGTTTTGGAATTGTAATTGATAGGAATTGTAGATCTAGGGTTGGCTTAGGCATTTCCATTCGACTGAGTTGATATTAGAGTCATGTCGTGTCAGAATTTGGACACGAACACGCAGGTTTGGACACCGCACGCACTGTCCTGCTACTCGCGGTTGATTGCACGCAGGACACGCCACTTGGACACGAGATTTTTGACACACACTTTGGGGCAATGACTGACACTATGCTCCCAAAATTTGGGAGCATATGGTTCACTACACGAAGAGAAATTGCACGCGCACGGGACACGCTCTGCTGCACACGCGCGAAAAATCGCGTCTGATACGCGTTGTTTTCTCTTGACACGACACTTATGGACACGGTGCAGGGTGACACACGTGTAGCCCTATGCTAGGCGTACACATGGACGTGATCACGTGGCATGAAGTGTCACATGTCGTGTCCACAAGGCGACTGCATCGTAGCACGATGCAGTCTGTGCACAGATTTGTGTCTGTGATGTGTGGTTGACTTGGACACGTTCGTGTCCACCTCGCTGGACACGAACACCCTCCCCATGGCACGTATCATGTTTACACCTGACTGTACACTTCAATTACTGGTTTGAATGGGGTTTTTCAATTCGAATTTGAAGTTTAAATGTGTTCTTTGATACTCTATTACTGTATGCATAATTCTGAGATCAACTTCGTTTTGAATGTTTTAAAATGATTAATTTACATGAATTTAGCATACCAGCATGTTAATGTATATGTATACGATTAGTATATTCATTTAGATATGGAGTTGGAATGACATTGAGGTTTTCGAGTTCAAGTTAGAAATTCTGAATTTTAACTGAGTTTGAAATCGGGTTTGCTTGAGTTCTCTTGAATGTTTAAATAATGTTTTTATGTAGATTATCAAATAGGAAGATATGTTATCATCTGAGTTCATGTGGGTTTGGGATATCGAGATAGGTTGGGGATCATGTTAGCATGGAAATTAATATCACTGAATGGAAGTGTTAATTTCCAGGGTTAGTTCCTATATTGATTTCCATGATTAGTTCCTATGTCAAATTAGTTCCTTGATGTTTTAGAAACTGTCTTGATTTTCATTTCCTTTCCTTGAACAAATTCTAAGATTCATGTTAGTCCCTATAGCTCACTGTAAATGGTTTCACTGGTTTTGTGATTGAACTGTCAACTGATTTTGACTCAAGAGTTACTGTCAATCAAATTGACAGAAAATCCCAAATCTGGAATTGATTTCTTTCCTTATTATTGAGAGTTGATTCTCATGCTTGTGTTGGATTCAATGTTAGCTCACGAATTCTTTCATTGCTCACTGTTTTTCTATTGCTCACTGTTTTTCCATTGCTCACTACATGTTTGGACACACACAAGCTCATAACTATCACATAGGTGAGTTTGATTTCCTTTCCTTAACCAAATATTGAATGATAGTTCTCATCCATTGTATTGGTATTGTTGTGGTGACTGAATTCAAATGGGGATTAGTTAACTGTCATTGGTTTAGTTCTCATCAAAATCTGAGAGCCTTTTAAAACTTGGGAATGAATGAGGTAGGTTTGTTCACAGTTTATTAGAGATTCTGAAATGATTGAGAACCTGAGATGGTTCTCAGCTTGACTAAGGTCCACTTAAACTGATTTCATTCCTCTTTACAATAAACAGCCATGTTAATCTGAGCAACTGTGACCCTATCCACACATGTAAGACTGAAATTGATACTACTTGCTGCCATGTACAGACCTAAATACCCTGCTTATACACACAAATTGTATCTCACACTCTCACATTGCCCTATTCTCATAGCACACACACACATGTGTATCATGCCACTTCATTAAACTGAAATCTGAGATTGTTAACTAATTTGGATTTTTCCTTATATGTAATGACTAATGGTATATAAATGTGGACTTTCCCCATTTCCTTCTTCCTATAACTTACAACCTATTGTACACTATATGCAATGACACTTGACACATATATCATGACACCCACATCTTGTTTTGCATCCTAATTTCCTCTATGGTAACCTATATCACACATATGTCGCTAAGCATGGTTGAATACTCTTGATAGGTAAGAATATACATGAATGTATGATTACTGAATATATATAGAGAGAGAGGTGTGACTTGAATGAGTAAATGAATGCATGGTTATAATTATATGGATACTTGACATAGGCTAAGTGTGGTTGATGATCTTTAGAGTACTAGCATGGGTTAGAATAGTGTTGTATATGCTAGTATAGGCTTGATAGTGCCTAGAATGTGTTAGTATAGACTTGATTGACTAGTTAGGGCCTAGAATGACTGGTTAAACCTAGATTTGACTAACTTAGACTAGAGTGACGTGGTTTGACTAGTGTAGTTGACCATGGTTGACCAAGAGTTGACTTTGGCCTAGTTCGACCTAGACAACATGTAGATGCATTGTAGATTACATTTATCATCCCCTGTATACATCTTGACTTGTGTTGCTCTAACTAGGAGTCAGGTACATCATCTCGGACAATACATTTACTTCAGACATTCAGATACCAGGCGAGTACATTCTCTGATCATTTCATAACTTGTTTAGAATTATATTCCTGCTCTAGTTTACCTTATTTGATGCTGCCACGATATTATCACGGATTGGTACTATATGGATCCTTTCATGCGATGTTATCCCCCTCGGGAGCATCGGATACATCATGTCGTGTGTTTCATATCCATCGTGTATTCCTCGCTTTCAAGTTATTCATTTTTATCATGTGCTACATGCTCGTTCGTGCTCGCTCGTGTACTCTCATATGCTATCATGTTCGGTCGTGTTTCTCATGAATCTCATGTATAATCTATACTTCATGTGCACTCATTTATGAGCCTTCATGTGAATTTTATGTGCACCCATTTATGGGCCCCCATGTGAACTTCATGTGCACTCATGTATGAGCTCTCATGTATACTTCATGTGCACCCATCTATGGACTTCATATGAAAACCATGTACGTAACATAACTTGTCTGGATCCTTGTGTATTGATTGGGGTATGGGGAAGTATAAATAGTCATGTGAACAATTCCAAAGTAGTATAGCCGTGTACGCCTCTTTAGTATAGCCATGTGCAAATCAAGCCGTTCACATGTCAACTTTGTACTCTAAATCACTAGTCACTGGTAGCTCTCTACTTATAGTAGATATTTCTATTACAGTTCTTTCTCTATTTACATCATGTACTTTCTTTCAGTTTCATGTATCGTACACTCTTGCATGTTTATATTCTCTAACCTGTTATGATCTGCGAGAGATGTATTGTGCTCGCTCCCGTCCTGACTGGACCTGTTGAAAATTTTACAGAGGATGATGAGGAACCCTGCACCCCTTACTATGGAGCTTGCCTAGATGACACTTGCGACCTGGACCCCAGGGGAGGTTCAGGCAGCTGCTGAGGATGATACCCATTGCATAGTTTAGATAGTCTAGATTGTTTCCTTTTTCATGTTTAGATGTTGTCCTTATTTTCAGAGTTGTATATTTAGAGGTGTTGAGACTAGTAGTTGTTAACTTGTTATTTCATTCTGCTATACCTCAGTTGAGAATTTTTTTATCTATTTTATCGTGCCATATTCTATCTATAGATTGTGATTGAGTTGTACCTCTGTGTTGGCCTCCTTATGGAGAGTATTTCATGTTATATTAGTTATAGTTCATAACCTAGAACAGCATTCTACCGCCGACACTACGGCGTAGGCTGGGCACTGTTATGTTCTCGTACCCTCACAGTGGGTGCGGGTCGTGACAGCATGCGGTACTGTTCATCGTACCGGCAACACCGAAGGTGTGGAAAACCCATGAACACAAGATTGGCCGAAACTTTCTCAAAATATGTCAAAATCACGCGATTAAAAAGCCCAAATTGGCTAGAATTGAATTCCCCACAACATAAAACCTTTAGTTTTGGAAATAACAAGTTTTTAGATATCAAAACCGAGAACAACAAGAAAAACTTAAAACCTAGATCTACAAAAATATATCCATCCAAACCGAAAATCTCAAGTTCTAAAGAGGCTTAGAATCATGTAGAAAAAAGATAGAACAAATAAAAATGGAGATCTTTCATGTTCTCCATGAAGCAAGTTATACTTGCCTAAGTTGGTTGGTGGGAGGAGTAACGGAGAAAGAGAGGAGTAAATGAGAGTAAATGAGAGGTGAGAGAAGATGTTGGTATATATATCACGCCAAGTCATTTTAAACCAACCCAAACTAAACCAAGCCAAGACAACATGTCATGTAGAACCTGTAGGACCGTTGAGCACCTCTAGAGGGGGGGTGAATAGAGTGTGTGTGTGCAGCGAAAAATAATCACCAATTAAAACTTTAAACTATGGCAATGAAATAAGAGACAATAAATATAATGCAACAAGAGATAGAAAATTCAAATTCAGCGACACAGCGATATATACTGGTATCCCTCTGAGAGGACTAATCCAGTCTCGAGTACTCTTGCTCGATGTTAATCCACATGGCACAAGCTTTAACTGAGAGCTTACAGTCTCATACAACACTGTGCTTGGTGACAAGTGCACGACCGACTTCACAACACCGTGCTTGGTGACGAGCGCACGACCAGCTCCACAACAAGAAAAGTTGCTGAACTTGGAACGACCTCTTTACAACTCTTGGAACACCGAAAGACTCTAAATCAACTCTGATATTACTGGCTTTTGGCTAAGAGGTGTATAGGTATGATTTGAAAATCTTGGATCGTTTGAAAACACTCGAATAGTAGAGATGAAAAGATGAAGAGTGAATGAATGATTTGAAATAAAAAGTTCATCTCTATTTATAGGTGTTTTCTGGGACCGAACTCGGACAGAGTTCGGGCAGAGTTCGGATGCAGATATCTCGTAAAGAGACGTTGCTCGCAGATTTGGAGGCAACAGAAGTTTGAATACAAACTGACCGAACTCGGACAGAGTTCGGTCCGAACTCGGGCCAAACTCGGGCCGAACTCGGTTATGAGTTCTGTCAGAAGATTTTCAAAATAATTTACCAAAAATTGTTTTCAAAGATATTTTGGAATATTTCGTAAAATGATATATGAGTGGTAATGGGTAGGCTTTTTAGAATGTGGACTGAGATAACCCTAAGCCAGTATTACCAAAACTGATTTTACAAAATAAATTCTAGACTCAATAAAATGTAAAATACATAATAAAATATAAAATGAGTCATCTTCAGATTTGATGATGTTGATGCTTCGTTGATGCAGTACAACATCCGTTGAAATTGATTTCATATATCCTGAAATGATTAGCAGCAGTTTGTATATTTTGTGTATTGACTTAAGTGTATGTTGATTATCGAAATCGGGTGTGCCCATGGAATGGGCCAACAATCTCCCTCATTTTGATAATTGACAAACTTGAGTCTATACCAAAATATATCTTTATAAAATAGAACAAAATACAAGTACCTGAATAAAAGAGATGGTTGATTTTGTTTTTGTATGCTTTTTGGTATATGTACTCTTTTTCTCCCCCTTTGTAAAATAGTAAAATGACTTGGCTCCCCCGTAATGTGTAAAGCCAACAATAGAAAACAAAAGACAAAGTGAAGCAAAAGAGACATGATCACAGCATAAAACAACTATTATGGAAAGAAAATGCTGTAAATAAAGTACTGAAAATGTCATACTAAAAAGTGCTGAGTACAATCATCAGAAAATGTCTAACTAATGAGTTTAGAAAAAAAAAAGAAAAACTACATCAAAGCATAAAGATCATCATCTAACAAGTATCCACTATCCAAAAGCTGAATCTACGTCACATAGTGGGGTCGTCAGCACCAGGAGCCTCTGGAGGAAAGTAGGCTGCAGTAGGGTCGAAGTGCTGGAAGGAAGCCTCATCTGTGAACCGAGGACCCGGAAAGCCTGGGTGAGGCAGGATGGTGATCGGATGGACTGGATCATGGGCTAGGCTGTAGTGGAGGTCAGCAATCCCGTTCCTCAGCACCTGAGCCTGAAAGATGCGTCGGAACTCCGAATCAAGATAACCTTGATGACGTTGCGCAGATATAGCAACAAAATCATCAAAGCGCTGATAGAAAGCCGGATCAAATCCCGGGGCAGGGGCTGGAGCAGGAGCAGCTTCAGGAACCTCAGCGTCAACAGCTGGAGCAGGCTGAGCTCTAGGAGGCAGAGGTGGAGTAGGAAATCGGCGAGATCTGGTAAGCTCGATAGGAGTAGAGGAGAATGCACAAGTTTGAAGATCAATCTCAAAACGACGAAAGATAGACGCCAAGTGCATAGGATATACCAGATTCCTTCCTGTATTTCTGCAGTTCAGCATCTAGGACATCATGGTCTTTGGGATAGAGAATGGAATACCAAAATGAATATGGTATAAAGCAGAGAGTTCTAAGAAGGTCACTTCATCTGTGGATCCTTTCTTTGGAAGGAGTACAGAAAAAATCATGCGATGAAGTTCATAAAAAGATTGGTTCAAATGCTTTGAATAAACCCTACGAGGAACAGGGTTTGGATGACAAATAAGTTCCCTGAAAGAGGGATGGGTAACATCAGCAGGGAATTGGACAAGGGTAATGTCAACCAATGCTTCACCAAGATCAGGAACATGGAAAAATTCACTGATATCGGTAGCACTGAATTCTAATTCTTGCCCAGCAATGCATGAATAGAAGTTTTCGTTAGGTTTTACTTGCAAGTTGCAGTAAAACATTCGGACAGCAATGTCAAAAATATTTTCTGCTACCTCGAAAAAATCTCGGTAGCCTAAGTGGTCAAAAGTAGGAGCATATTCAGAAAAAATGGTAAAGTTAACAAAAGCTCCATTGCAAATCTTACGGCCAGAAAAAGAATCGAACCAAAGATCAGAAAACTCTTTGTCCGGAAACAAAGTAGAATCATAGTCTTCTGTATCTATTGGTCGTGCTGGACTGAATAGACTAGCTGGTGTATAATCAGAAGATGAGGAGGCACCTTGGGAAGATGATCCTCTATGACATTTAGGAGCCATGGAGAAAGTAGAAGAGAAAAAAGGAATACCTTTTTGAGAAAGGAGGAAGATGAGAATGTTGAAACGCCCACCAGATCTCTTAGATTCCTTGCTAGGATGGAGGAGGAAGAAATTTTAGGGAGGAAGGAGATGTTTTCATGGGTTGGTGTGTGGAAAAGATGGCTGAAAGAGTTGAATTTATAGAGTTTAGGGCCGGCTGTTCGGTTCTGGAAATTAATACAGTGCCGACCGAACTCAGTCCGAATTCGGTCCGAACTCGGTCAGAGTTCGGCCCGAGTTCGGTCACTTGTATTCCCGAGACAATAAATGCAGTTCTGGTTGGTTAAAAGTAACTTTATGACTTTTGACTCTAGTATTTAATAACGTACTCTATTTATGGGTTAACTGTAGGGGTTGTTCCAGCTAACGGAGGTTCACTGGGGAACTCTTAAGTACCGCTTCGCTTCGACCGTAGTCGTGGTGACAGACATACCCTTTTTAGGTTTGTACCCAAAAATAATTTTCGTTAAATAAATTTTAAAGTTGCAAGTCATAAAATTAATTTTAATTTACGATATTATATTATGAATCTGAAAATTCAAGTATACCGAGCTCACGCCTCATTATGTTAAAACGGTCTTCAGCCAATGGTTTTGTGAATATGTCTGCTAGTTGATGATCTGTGTCAATAAATTCTAAGCAGATATCCCCGTGTTGTTGATGATCACGAAGAAAATGATGTCTTATCTCTATGTGCTTTGTGCGTGAATGATAGATAGGGTTCTTAGTCAGATTAATAGTGCTAGTGTTGTCACAATAAATAGGAACTTTAGTGTAGTGCAGATTGTAGTCCTCTAAGGTTTGCTTCATCCACAAAATCTGAGCACAACAACGTCCTGCGGCGATATACTCAGCCTCAGTTGTTGATAATGCTACTGAATTTTATTTTTTGCTAAACCAAGAGACTAAGGACTTTCCTAGGAAATGACATGTGTCGTTGGTACTTTTACGGTCCACTTTGCATCCTGCAAAATCCGCATTCGAGTAACCTATCAGGTCAAAGGATTTGGTTTTAGGATACCATAAGCCGACTGTAGAAGTTCTTTTAAGGTATCGGAAGATACGCTTAACGGCACTAAGATGTGAATCCTTAGGATTTGCCTGATAACGTGCACAAATGCAAACACTAAACATAATATCAGGACGACTAGCAGTTAAATATAATAAACTACCAATTATACCTCGATACTTACGCTGATCGACAGGTTTGCCACTTTCATCAGCATCAAGCTTTGTAGATGTAGCCATAGGAGTCCCGATTGGCTTTACATTCTCGAAGTCGTACTTTTTCAGTATGTCCTTCGTGTACTTAGCTTGGTTGATGAATGTTCCTTTTGAGTGCTATTTGATTTGAAGTCCTAGAAAGAAGTTTATCTCTCCCATCATACTCATCTCAAATTCATTCTGCATACACTTATCAAAATCTTGACAGAGTTTTTCGTTAGTAGAACCGAATATTATGTCATCTACATAAATTTGCACAAGGCGGATATCATCATTCAAGGATTTTATAAACAAAGTAGTATCAACCTTTCCTTTTGAAAATCCATTATCAAGTAAGAAGGCACTTAGGCGTTCATACCAAGCACGAGGTGCTTGTTTGAGTCCATAAAGGGCTTTCTTAAGCTTGAAGACGTGATCAGGTTTTTAAAAATCTTCAAAACCAGGGGGGTTGTTTCACAAAAACTTCCTCTTTTAAAAATCTATTTAAAAATGCGCTTTTCACGTTCATTTGAAATAATTTAAAATCATTAAAACATGCAAATGCACAAAATATGCGGATGGCTTCTAGTCTAGCAACAGGAGCATAGGTCTCATCATAATCAATTCCTTCTTCTTGATTGTAACCTTGTGCCACTAGACGTGCTTTGTTGCATAGAACTTGTCCATCTTCACTGAGTTTACTTCGGAACACCCATTTGGTACCAATTATCGATTGACCAATAGGTTTAGGAACGAGTTCCCAAACTTGGTTTCTCTTAAATTGATTTAGTTTCTCTTGCATGGCATGAATCCAAAACTCATCAGTAAAAGCATCATCTACATTCTTAAGTTCTATTTGAGAAATGATTGCTACATTTGCTGCTATATCAGAATCTTTAAGAGAGGAGCGTGTACTTACACCTTTAGATACATCACCTATAATGAGTGTTTCTGGATGATCTGGCATGAATTTTAATGTTTCAAACTTTTGGGTCAGATCTTTCACAAAACTCTTCTCAGTCCTTGCATTTTGGGTCAGATCTTTCACAGAACTCTTCTCAGTTCTTGCATGTGTATCTTCATCATCACTGTCGCTATATCTGTGACTATTTAGCGCATCAAAAGTAACATTAATAGATTTTTCAACAATCATAGATCTTTTATTGAAAATTCTATATCCCTTACTCTTAACAGCATATCCGAGAAATATCCCGTCATCTGCTTTGGAGTCGAACTTTCCCAAGTTATCCTTGGTGTTCAGGATAAAACAGCGACATCCGAAAACTTTAAAGTAAGAAATGTTTGGAATCCTTCCAAACCAAAGCTCATATGGTGTTTTCTTCGAGATTGGTCGAATTAACACCCTATTCAAAACATGAAAGGCTGTACTAACAGCTTCTGCCCAAAAATATTTAGGAAGATTATACTGATTCAGCATGACTCTAGCCATTTCTCTTAGAGTACGATTCTTCCGCTCCACAACACCATTCTGTTGGGGAGTTCTAGGACAGAAAAATTCGTGGTAATATCCACTATCATCACAAAACTTTTTGAAATCAGAATTTTCGAATTCGCCACCATGATCACTTCGGATACGAGTAATCATGAAGCCTTTTTCGTTTTGTACCTTTTTGCAAAATATCTGAAATTCAAAAATTGCATCACTTTTGTTTGATAAGAAATAAACCCAAGTAAAACGAGAGAAATCATCAACAAGAACAAAAGCGTAGAGCTTACAGCCAAGACTAGCGACTCTACTAGGACCAAATAAATCTATGTGAATTAACTGCAAAGGTCTAGAGGTACTTACAGCGTTGATGGATTTAAAAGTAGACCTATGTGCTTTGTTCTTTTCACAGTCAGCAAATACCATATCTCTCATGAATGAAATCTCAGGGAGTCCTCTTACCAACTTCTTTGTACTTAGTCGTGAGATAGTATCCATGTTTGCATGTCCTAGTCTCATGTGCCATAGCCAGCTTTCATCTTGATTGGCTACTAGGCACCTACCTACATTATTAGTATTCTCCAAAAAGAAAACATAAATATTGTCTTCTCTAATCCCTTTATATATGGGATCACCAGATGACATATCATATATGGTACATTTATCTTTCACAAAATTGATACCATAACCATTATCTGCCAAATGACTTATGCTTAATAGGTTATGTTTCAATTCTGTTACTAGACAAATATCCTTTATTACTGGATAGGGAGAAATACCTACAGTACCATTACCAATTATATCACCTCTCAAAATATTTCCGAAGGAGACATATCCTACTTTCTTCATCGATAGCGTAGCGAACAAAGATGCATCACCAGTCATGTGTCGCGAACATCCGCTATCGAGGATCCATTTGCTTCTAGCATGAGAGGGTTGAGGGTCCACCTACAAGACAAGTAGATAAATCCTTTGGTACCCATTTTTTGAAGGGTCCATTCTGATTAGCTTTAGGTCTCCAGATTAAAGTGTGATTGTCAACAAGCTTTCTTGCAAAACAATACTGTGATATGTGTCCGTGCGTACCACAATAAGTGCAAGTCAGTTTAGAACCAGATGTGGTTGAAACTGTGTTTACATGCTTGTTTGGTTTAGAGAAACTATAAGTAAAAGCATGATGATATTCGTGTTTCTTCTGTGCTTTCTTATTTTTAGTCCTCTTAGGTGTATGCTTAGCATTAGGACTAAAATTTGGCTATGTCACAGGTATTGCCTGTTTGCCTAACTTGATTTCTAACTTTTTAGAAATCGCAATAGACTCTTCATATTTAGCTGTTATAACTGAGAGTCTATGTTCTGTTACTAAGTGCATCTTCTTCTCTGTGTCATACAGCTTTTGCATCTTAACATAATCTCTTTCTTTCTTTTCAACATTGAGGATAGCCTCATGATAGTCTACCTTGAGTTTGGCTATCTCTTCCGTGTTACCGGTAGTAGACGTCTCTTTAATATCTTCAATAAGATTGGATAGTCTAGCTAACTCGGTTGTGTATGCCTTAATCTCTTTTCGAGATTGCTTATACTTGTCATGCACATTTTTGTGTTCTTTAAGTAATTCGCTAAAGGCATTTTCTAATTCATAGAAAGTAAAATCATCATATAGAGGGTTTAAAGATACCTTATCAAATGCCATAAGACAGACATTTGCATTGCCGCAGGGTCTATCCTCTTCTTCTGTATCACTGGCATCACTTTCATGCCAGATACTTGTGTTGGCATACTTTCGACCGGATGTTGCTTTTCTGCTTGATCTTGATCTGTCATATGGACTGCTTTTCTTTGAAGTTGGACAGTCCTTCTTTATGTGCCCCGTCTTCTTGCATCCAAAGCAAATGGTTTCATCTTCATTCCTTTCTTGGACATCTCTCTTCTTTCTGCTTGATTTCTCAAACTTTAGGAATTTTTGGAAGTTCTTCACAAGTAGGGCCTGTTCATCACCACTTGATGATTCTTCATCAGAGTCATTGCATGTTGATTTTCTTGCTTGAGCTTTGAAAGCAATAGATTTTTCTTTTGGTGTTGCTTCTTCAAACTCTTGTAAATCAATTTCATGGGTCATCAGCTTCCCCATCAATGTTTCTAAGGACATAGTGGTGAGATCGTTTCCTTCAATAATTGATGTGGCTTTTGGATTCCAGTTCTTGGTTAGAGCCCGCAGCACTTTTCTGATCTTCTCATGATTGCTGTAATCCTTACCAAGAGATTACAGAGGATTAGTTATATCAAGGAAACGTGTAAACTTCTGTGTAATTGACTCACCGGGTTTCATCTTAAAAGATTCATATTCTTGTGTCAGCCTACTAATTTTGGATTCTTTCACTTGGGAAGTACTTTCATGAGTTACCTCAAGAAGTTTCCAAATTTTGTGAGACGTCTTACAGATTGAAACTCTGTTGAACTCCATTTTGTCAATTGCACAGAATAGTGCGTTGATGGCACGAGCATCTAGACTAGCCTTAGCTTTTTCAGCTTCAGTGTATTTGTCATGAGGCTTGTCTACAAGCTGGCCTTCAACCACTGTGGGTGCTGGTTTCTTATAACCATCAATGACTATAGACCAAAGATCAAAGTCAAGAGATTTTAAGAAGAAAGTCATCCGTATTTTCTAATAGGTATAATTAGTACCATCAAAAAGTGGGGGTCTATTTGTGGATTGCCCTTCACCGTTGAATATTGATTTTACGGCTGCCATATAACCTGCTCTGATACCAATTGTAGGACCGTTGAGCACCTCTAGAGGGGGGTGAATAGAGTGTGTGTGTGCAACGGAAAATAATCACCAATTAAAACTTTAAACTATGGCAGTGAAATAAGAGACAGTAAATATAATACAGCAAGAGATAGAGAATTCAAACTCAGCGACACAGCGATATATACTGGTATCCCTCTGAGAGGACTAATCCAGTCTCGAGTACTCTTGCTCGATATTAATCCACTAAGGCACAAGCTTTAACTGAGAGGTTGCAGTCTCTTTCAACACCGTGCTTGGTGACAAGTACACGACCGACTTCATAACACCGTGCTTGGTGACGAGCGCACGACCAGCTCCACAACAAGAAAAGTTGCTGAACTTGGAACGACCTCTTTACAATTCTTGGAATACCAAAAGACTCTAAATCAACTCTGATATTACTTGCTTTTGGCTAAGAGGTGTATAGGTATGATTTGAAAATCTTGGATCGTTTGAAAACACTCGAATAGTAGAGAAGAGAAGATGAAGAGTGAATGAATGATTTGAAATGAAAAGTTCTTCTCTATTTATAGGTGTTTTCTGGGACCGAACTCGGACAGAGTTCGGGCAGAGTTCGGATGCAGATATCTCGCAAAGAGACGTTGCTCGCAGATTTGGAGGCAACAGAAGTTTGAATACAAACTGACCGAACTCGAACAGAGTTTGGTCCGAACTCGGGCCGAACTCGGTTATGAGTTCTGTCAGAAGATTTTCGAAATATTTTATCAGAAATTGTTTTCAAAGATATTTTGGAATATTTCATAAAATGATATATGAGTAGTAATGGGTAGGCTTTTTAGAATATGGACTGAGATAACCCTAAGCCAGTATTACCAAAACTGATTTTACAAAATAAATCTTAGACTCAATAAAATGTAAAATACAGAATAAAATATAAAATGAGTCATCTTCAGATTTGATGATGTTGATGCTTCGTTGATGCAGTACAACGTCCGTTGAAATTGATTTCATATATCCTGAAATGATTAGCAGCAGTTTGTATATTTTGTGTATTGACTTAAGTGTATGTTGATTATCGAAATCGGGTGTGGCCATGGAATGGGCCAACAGAACCATGGTGAACGAAACCAAAACTAGCAAAGGACAAACCAAAACTAAACCAAGCCAAGACTAAGCAAGACAAGTCTAACTATGGGTCACCTGACTAATGTCAGAAATTTGTACACGTATACTAAAAATACGTATAATAAAAAACGGGAGTGACACATCAGCATTTAGCTTTGTTTTGAAGATCCACTTCAGTCCAATTATATTTTTATCTTGCGGTAAATCCACCAACTTTTATATGTGATTTATTTCAATGGATGCAATTTCCTCTTCCATAGAATGATTCTATTCTACAGCATGAGCTGCCTCTTCATAAGAGGTAGGTTATGTTGCTATTAAAGCAAAGCTGCAAGATTCATATATGTCTATTAAGGATCTCACCTTTCTTGGTAGAGTTTCAGATTCTGGAGTTGTGGGACAACTTGTAGTGCCTTCTATTGGAGGTACAGCATGTGACTCTAATTCATTCACGTCTTATTGTGGGGAGTTAGTTGTCTCTACCATTTCATATTGCACATCAACCTATCATTTTCAATCCACTTCTAAAAAAACTTTTCGTCCAATACAACATCTCTACTTTATTATCAACTTCTTAGGTATAGGATTATACAATTAATATTCTTTAGTTTCATCACTATATCCAATAAAAATGCATTTGACACTTTTCTTATCAAGCTTATGTCTTTTTCATAATTGACATGAGCATATGCAATTGAACCAAAAACTTTTAAATTACTTACATCGGGTTTCTTACCAAACCATGCTTCTAAAGGAGTTCGATTATGTACTATTTTGTAGGAGATCAATTTAGGAGAAAGACTGAAGTGTGCACTGCGTCCTCCTATAACCCATTAGGAAGATGCTTTTCCTTTAACATACTTCTCGCCAAGTCAATAATGGTCCTATTTTTTCATTCCTCAACTCCATTTGCTTTGGTGTATAACTTGATGTTAAATACATTTGTATGACATTAGCTTAATAAAAAGATTTAAACTCTTTGGATATTCTCCCCCGTGATATGTTCTCAAAGTTTTGTAAAGTAACCACTTTCCTTCTCAACATAAGATTTGAATATTTAGAATTTAGAAAATGCCTCTAAAATAAACCCAACTAATTCTACGAAAGTCATCAATGAATAAAAGAAAATACTTTTAGCAGCCCAATGAAGGAGTTCTCATTGGACCAGGCATTCTTTCTCTCCACCCCAACTTAACGGGAAATTATGCACTATCTTGCTTCCCATAGATACATCATTCACATATATCATCTACATTCTCAATGCAAAGTAAACCATCTTCCATATTTTTCTGATTCAGTAACTTTAAACCATTAAAAACAAGTGTCCATAACGCAAATACCATAACCAAGAATCATTTTTAATATTCACAGATAAAGCATGATCATAAAGATAAGAGAACTTGGTTGGAAACTTCTTAGGTGCCATCTTAACTACAATAATTCCACCAGATTTAATTAGGATCATGAATTTAACATGTGTCATTCAAAAAAAATTGAATAGCCCTTTTGAGTTAATTGTCCAATACTTAACAGATTGTGAGCTAAGCCGAGAATATAAAGAACATCATGAATTTGCTTTTCAATACCTCATTTAGTTCTCTCTGTAATGACACATTTTCCTTCGGTTTGAACCTGTTTTCCATGTTCAAGTTGCAGTTTTTGCTTTACTGATTCATCGATATTTCTTAAGACCCCTTTCAAACATGTCAAGTGATTATTGCAACCACTATCCAATAACCATATATCATTTGAGTTTGCTTTAGCACTAAGACAAGTCACAAAGTGATTAGCTTCTTTATTAAATTCTTCAGCTGCATTGGCTTGATGCTTCCCAACAATAATGCTCAATATGATCATACTTGTTACAATAACGACATTGAATATTTGAGTCATGGTTACCTTTCCAATTGGACGAGTCTCCTTTACCTTTCCAGTTATTTGAGTCTCCTTGTTCATTATGATTCCATCGGCCTAGGCCTCGACCTCGGCCTCCTCCTCGACCATGATATCCTTGATATCTACCTCTTCCTCGGTGTGTTCTTGTAGGCTTGTTTGAGTTTTCAACTCTTGTTTGGAATACACTCTCAACGCTCTTTTCGGTTGCCTTGTTTAATCTTTGTTCATAAGCTAGAAGAGAACTTGTTAGTTAACTAAAAGAATAAGTACATAAATCTTTTGATTCCTCTATTGCTACTATTACATGATCAAACTTAGGAATAAGATGTCATGTCGGGCCAGTTCCACAGAACCAATCATCCTCGCTTGGGCATGATACCACACGAGCCTAGGTTGTGTTCGCGCAAGACGATTTTCATAACGGTCGATTCAATGCGACGGGCCCGTCGAACAGAAGTCTCAAAGCAGAAGTGTAACACCCAATTTTCTAAAATGAGGGTAATTTTGAACTTTTGTGATTTTAATCATTTAATGATGAGATTTAAATCATTTTATGATTTTTAATGAATTTTAATCAATTTAAAACTATTTAAATCTGTGACTTGTGATTTTGATGTTTTGCTAGTGTAACCCTAGAGACTGCATGATCTAGAGACTAACCATGACCACGAGGACCTAACCATGTGATTAGGATGACTAATTTCAACTTTTTAGGGTATTTTGGTTATTTTTGACTTATTAATGAAAATGAATTTTGATGATTATTATAGTGCTAATCTTTTTATTAGAGACTAACCTAGTTTTGACCTAACCTAGATACTAATGATGTTCATGGAGACTTAGTTAGAAAGTTAGAGACTTAATGGCTAAGTTAGATTAATATCTATATATTATGTTAGTAGATATTTTGGTTAGATATTAGTGTAAGAAACCTACTTTTTATGTGAGCTTTTGATTAAGTTGAATTTATGTGCAGAAGCCTTAGCTACTCATCTAGCATTTGTAAAACCCTAACCCTAGCCATCTACAACAGCCATCAAGAGCCTCCCCCTCTATTTAATCAAACCTTCACAAATTCCTTGCCTCTTTTTATTCCTACAAGAAGCCCTAATAGTGTTCTTCCCCAAACCTTCACCAATTCTTTATTTCTCCTCCAAATTGGACCAAACCAATTGCATTGGACTCCCCTATAGTAGGGGGTATCATTGGTGAGTAGCTAGCAAGGATTTGGAGGCTTGAGATCATTGTAAGTTGGAAAGAAGGCCTCATTTATTTAAACTTTTATTGAGGTTTCACCCTCAATAGGTAAAATCTATCAAACTCATTCAAATTCCTAATTTCTTTCCATAGTTGCATTCATTTAGGTGTCCCCTAGCTATAGAGTGAGTTTTGTAGGAATTGGTATTGATTTGGTGTTCGTATCGGACACGTGTCAGTGTCTATGTATTGGTGTTGGATGAAATGCCCAAAAGGGTTTTTTATTGCTGTTTTCTAAATCTTTTTGAACAAATTTTTAGATCTATGTGTTGCTTATGGTTTGGTGTGGCACTGAGGTGAATTTCGTGCCATGTCCGTTTCCAAATTAGACATGAATATGCTCGTGCACGAGCCGTACCTGTGTCCTGCTACTCGAGGTATGCAGCGGACAGGACACACGACGAGATGCGATAAAACTCAAAGGACACGTTGGGGCAATGTCTGTGAACGTGTCCCTCAAGTTTTAAGGTGTCTCGTGTCGTATCGAACACGAAATCCCATGTGCACTGGTTTTGTACAGAGACTGAACGTACGTAATATCGCTTCTGATATGCGTGTCGTATCACGCATACACGTGTCGAATGTTTCTCTTGTTGTGTCTCGTGTGTAGGCCTATACATGGGCTACATATGGACATGAGCACGAGATGTGTCATGCCTTGTGTCGTATCTCCTTGGACTGACTGTACGAGGCAGTGCAGTCTATGCACAACTGTGTGTTTTTAAGTGTTTTGATACTCCGTATCCTATTGTATGGACACGATACACTCTGTGGGATACATATACATGTGCACAACACGTTCTCAACCATTAATTTGATGTTTAATTGGTTTTATGATGTCAATTTAGGGTTTATTCATTGTACTGATACTGTGTTCTGTCTGGGCCATTTTCTGAGTATTTAAAATGTGAATTAAACTACTAATTAATGATAATTAGTTAAGTTTTACCTATATACATGTCAGAGATATAAGTTACGTAGCTGGGTTCATATTGACATGCATGTTTGGGTTGTAATTTGGATTTTCGAACATATTGATACTCTACATTGATAATGTCTGATACATAGGTTTTTAACTGAACATAGGTTCATTTAATTTTGTTCATTTCCTGATATTGATGTCCACATATACATTACTATGTTAATTTCTATGGTTTAGGATTGTATACGTTGTTCATTTCTGTAATGAAGTTGATGCATTGGTTAATAAATGAGTTAAGGTTTGTATTGTACATTGTAATATTTAATTCACTAGTTCATTTCTGTATATAGGTTTACATATTATACTGAATTGATACCTACATATACAATGTAATGTCTGACACATGTTGTTTACTAGGTTTAGGCCATTTCATATGTTAACTGAGCATAAGGTTAGCGATTCTATTCAATACCTGAGAATGAGGTTGTCATATATTGTTCATTTGTAAAGATAGAGGTTGTGTTATATGTTAATGTTGATGTTGATGATGATGTGATGGTGTCTATAAATACTATCTGTGAACCCTTTGAACACATAACTATTGTACACTATATGACCCCCCTTTGCATGCTATCACTTAAAACCCCCACAATCATGTTACCCCTACCTTGTCTAAACACAATGTGTACTGTTGTACACACATAACCTAATAATGACCCCCTCTGTTACACTTTGCTGTGTTGGTAATGATGTTCATACATATGAAAACCTGAAACATGTTAACCCTGCTACATGTTTCCTGAGACTAAGTATATTAACCCCTTTAAATATCTGTACACAGTTTTCATATATTGTACTGCTATATACATTGATCATAAACCTATGATATGTTAACCCCTTACACTCATGACACATTCACAACCCCCTTGCCATGTACACTATGTCCACTATGAAGTACGTATAGGCAACTCTAGAGGGGGGTGAATAGAGTACATGTGTCAATAATGTACAATTAAAAAATTCAACTCTATTCAATCCCAACTAGCAAATAATTAATTAAAGTATAATTGCGGAAATTAGATAAAGATCAGAAAGCATACGTAGACACAACAATTTTTTTACCTGGTTTTCCTCGTGGAGGACTAGTCTAGGCCTGAGAACTCTAGCTCAGGACTAAAATCCACTATTTGTGTAATAGCTTTACAACCACGTGCCTTTACTCAGAAGAGCACGCCAACTTCTTGAAAGATCACTGAGGCGAAACTTGGAATTTTCCAAGTGACTTCTTCAAGACTCTTGTACAAAACTTCTAATTCACTCGCACCGAGCACCTTGTAGGCTTGGGAAGTTTTGTGGCTAGTAGATGAGAAGAGTATGGCTCTTTAGGACGTATAGGCTATAAGAGTAGAAGAGAAGGGAAGATTGGATGATTTGAAATAGGAGAAAAGGGTGCCTATATATACAAGTTCTAGGAGGCAAAGTTCGGCCAGAACTCTGTCCAAAAATTCAAAAAAAATGGCTGTTGGACAACTTGCAATGAGCGATCCCTAAAATTTAGCTCCTGGAAATTAGGAGACAGAGTTCGGCCCGAACTCTGTGTGGGGGCAGAGTTTGGCCCGAACTCTGCCTCCTTGGAGAGAAAGCTCATGGGCTTTGTTGGGCTTTGGCAGTTTGACTTTTTGTTTGTGAAGCTTTTTGGTTATCTAGTCTATGGTTGAGTTACTCAGTGCGACTCAACGTACAATAGCCTAGACTCAATAAAATTGTAAAAATACTGACTTTTGATTACAAGTTCCTGCAGTATTCGTCGAACAGTCTTCGATGATGATCGTCTGACTTGATACGTGATAGTTTTCTGATTTGTAACTTGATGATGATTTATGTGTCGAGTTGGATCATGCCAAATATCGGTTTGTTAATTATCAAGATTAGGTTGACTGCGATCCAGTTTGGGTCAACAATCTCCTCCAGTTTGATAATTGACAAATGTGCGATATTTTCGTGTCGCAACATTCATACCTGAACACATATTTATAGCTCCCCCGTAGATGGATATTTCGGCACCCCCGTAGATAGAGAAGTCCTGATACAAGTACTAGTCCAAGCAATACAGCACAAGTATTTATCCAAAATGATTACGCAAATATCACATATTCTTCCCCTTTGGCATTTAACAAAATAAAATTTAACTCCCCCATAAAAATAACCATGGAGAAAATATACAATCACACAACCAAGCTCAAATCTAAAGTAAGAGATAACTAGCAAATAATCCAAATAGAAGCCATATAAGCATATAGTAGTACAAAGCAAAGAGTTCAACTACAAAACTACTTTATAAAAATGACAAAGTGTATAAACACAAGAAAATCCTAAGCATCAGCAGCATCATAAAAGTGACCAGGCCGTCAGGGAGCACGGGAAGGTCCAACAGAGTCAGATGGGCCACTAGCAGAGCGACGATGATCAACAAACGCTGCATCCGGATCCAAATACCTCATGACCCAAGTGTCATCGATACGGTAACCTTCGCGAGAAGGGTCCCGTACCATGGGGTAAGACACCGTAGGATTAGTAGCCAGGGAGTACTGGATGTCATGCAGGGTATTGCTGATGGCCGTCATCTGTAAGGTAGTACGATAATCCATCTGAGTCCAGCGATCATCCTCCAAGCGAAAATGATCTCTCAGCATAGCCTTAATGGACTCAAGGGTAGCAGGTGGCTCGGGCGCAGGTTGGCCAAGAGAAGGAGGATCAGCCGCAGCATCAGACTCGGAGTGCTCGGACTCAGCTGGAGACTCAACAGCTACTAGAAGCCGTCGTGCCTTTGACAGATAGGCAGGGATAGGAAGGAACTGACCCTAATAAAGTGGAATATGGAACGCACGAAAGATCATCGACAAATATAGGGTGTAGACCAATGATCGGGGTCTCGTCCGTGCACGAATCATCCAGTCCATCATCGTGCATGAAAAGTTAAAGGGGACGTGGAAGTAGAGATGATAAAGAGAAGAGATCTCAAGATAAGATACTTCATCGGTCGATCCCGTTTTGTGCAAGATTATGGAGAAAATGATGCGATGAAGTTTATAAAAATATAGGTTAAGATATTTAGCCCGTAGCTTGCGGGGACGAGTGTTAGGAGTACACAATCCATCTTTGAAGCTTTCAAGGGAGGATCCATCAGAAAATTAGAACTGTCGGCCAGTGACAAGTTTCCTCCAAGAATTGGGTTCCGGGATTTCAAGATATTCTGCAACCTCAAAATCATCAAAAGTAATGTCGATACCGGCGACACGAGAGTAAATCCGTGTGTCATCAAAGGTTAGGTTACAATAGAACATTTGGATAGCATTAAATTGACTATAGATGAGGTAGTAACTAACTCATCTAAACAAAGATCATGGAACAATGAATCATAAGCCAAAAATATAGTAAAATTAATCGGATGACCCGCATACACACTCCATGAACAAAAATCGGCAAACCATTCATTGGAAGCCTCCAATGATACAAAAATTTGTTCATTGAATGTGTTGGGGTCTTGAGGTGGTGGTGGATTAAAAAGAGGATGGATTGGAGGAGCAAGAGGAGGAGGATTGGAAGAGGATGTACTATCACTCCTCTTGCCTCTTCCAAAGAGTATTGGAGCCATGGAGAATTAGAAAATTTTGAAAATGAAATAGAGAATAATATGAAATTATACCTCACACAAATGGAAAAGATGGAAGAGATCCCCCAAAAGCTTGAATCTTGAGTTTGGAAAGAAAAAGAGCCCTAAAAGTGGAGTTTCTAGGGTTAGGGTTTGAGAGAATTGTGTTTGGAGGAAGGTGGAAGAAGAACAAAGTGAAGAGAGAGGGTTTGCTCTCGGGTTTAAGGAGTTTGGGAGCAGCAAGTCGGATTAAATCTGGACCGTCGGATCAAAACAAAGGGTGGCTGAGAATCAGAGAAGGTTTTGTGACCAAGGACACAAAGTTCGGCCCAAACTCTGTGTGGGGCAGAATTCGGCTCGAACTCTGCCTCCATGGGAACAGAACACTGGAAGGTTTAAAAAATTGTTAAGTTTTGATGAAAAAGAATAGAATTTAAAAGTTTGAATTAACTAATTCATAAACGTAATTAAACAATATAATAAATAATGATTTAAGACAACAACCATTACGATGAAACTGCCATGGGGTAGCTTTAGGGGCCGGATCCCAGCTAGCGGTAGTCCGAAGACTAGTGCACCGTGTCGCTTAGGCTTTTACGCCTTGTTGTCAGAAGGACCCTTTCGGCTTGTACCTATAGCAAAGTCACCATAAAGATATATGTCATAATCGTTATTTACGCAGGCCAATTTATTTAATGACCGTATCATCCAAAATTCCTAATTCACAATAAAGAAAGTTGAAGTGCTCTTCGGCCAGTAGTTTGGTAAAAAAATCTGCTAGCTGATGTTCAGTGTCTATGAATTTTAAATTAATCATGCCTTGTTGTTGATAATCACGCAAAAGGTGAAGAACAAGTTGGCAACTCTAGAGGGGGTGAATAGAGTTTATGACAATAATAGCCAATTAAAAATTAAACTCTTTCACCAATAGTAAATAATCAGAGTAAATGCGGAAATTATAAAGAGCAAGAAAGCATACGCAAACACAGTCGATTTTAACCTGGTTCCCCTCGTGGAGGACTAGTCCAGGCCTGAGAACTCTAGCTCAGAATTAAATCCACTATTTGTGAAATAGTAGTTATACCCCGTGCCTTTTCTTCAGAAGAGCACGTCAACTTCTTACAGAGATCGCAGTGGCGATGCTTGGAATTTTCCAAGCAACTTTTTGAAGTCTTACACAAACTCCTAACTGAAGAGCACTGAGCACTTTGAGGCTTAGGGAGCTTGTGGCTAGTAGATGAGAAGGGTAAGGCTTGTATAAGGCTTTAGAGAGAAGAGAAGAGAAGATTGGATGAATGAAAATGACAGAATTCAAAGGCCTGTTTATAGGGTTCTGGGTAGGCAGAATTCGGCCAGAATTTTGTGTCAAGAATTCAAATTTTTTGCCGTTGGACAACTAGCATACAACAAACCCTAAAAATTAGGGTCCTGTAATTTAGGGGACAAAATTCGGTCCGAACTCTGTGTGGAGGCAGAGTTCGGCCCGAACTCTGTCTTCAGAAGATAGAATTGTTTTAATAGGCTATATGGACGAGTTTGGTTTTGGTGGAGCTTTTGGTTTATGGTTTGGAGATAGGTATAGGCCCAAACTACTCAGTGCGACTCAGTTTACATTTATCTAGACTCAATAAAAATAAAAATACAGAATCAAAAACTGAGTATTCTGCAGGATAGAGCCGACGTCCGTCTTGTACTGAGTTCAGTCTTGATGTGTCATATTGAATTATGACAAGTATCATATTGTCAATTTTATCAATATTTGGTTGACTTTGATTTTGTGTCAACAATCTCTCCTATATTGATAATTGATAAAATGATATTTATATATTCAATGTTCATACCTGGACACATTTATAAAAGAAGTAGCTCTCCCATAATCGGTGCATAGAAACAATAGCTAGCAATAGCTCCCCCACAAACATTGCGTCTTTGTAAGCCAATGTTCCTTTTTGTCCTGATCAATATAATCTTTCCCAAAGCACATATAGACAATATGATATAATATGATACGAATATCAAATATTTCTCCCCCTTTTGTCATTTATCAAACACAAACAACCAGAGAATTGGTAAATGAAGAATAACTGGCAAGCAAACCAAAGTAATAATAGACTGCATAAAGTGTCTCAAGAGTGACATATAATAGAGAGATCTAATACAATAAAAAGCAACTACATAAACTAGAAATCCATAGTGCATAAAAACATAAGATCCTCAGCAACAACAGCAAGTAGGAGACCATATCCATCACGGAGCTCGAGATGGGCCAGCGCCGTCAGATTGATCAGTATCCGAACGATAAAGATCTACGAAAGCCACTTTCGGATCCAAGTAGCGCATAACCCAAGGGTCATCGATACGGTATCCGTCGCGAGTAGGATCCTGCTCCATAGGAATAGGCATTGAAGGATGCCGAGACATAGAGTACCGAATGTCATGCAGTGAGTTGCTGATGGCACTCATCTGCAGGGTGGTACGGTAGTCAAGCTGGGTCCAGCGATCATCCTCTAACATGAACCAATCTCGAAGCATAGTCTGAATCGACTCAAGAGAAGCAGGAGGAGGGGGCGCATCCTGTCTAAGAGTAGGTGCGTCAGCCTGAGCATCAGAGTGCTCGAACTCAGCAGGAGATCCGACAGCTGCCTGAAGCCGTCGTGCCTTAGATAGGAAGGCAGGGGCAGGGAGGAATTGACACTCATCAAGTGGGACATGAAAAGAACGAAAAATCATAGGAAGAATTTGAGCATAGACCAAAGATCGTGGCCTCTTCCTAGCATTGATCATCCAGTCCATCATGGTACATGGAAGATTGAAAGGAACATGGAAACAAAGATGATACATAGAAGATATCTCAAAATATAAGACCTCATCAATTAATCCTGCTTTGGGTAAGATCGTGTTAAAAACAATGCGATGAAGCTCATAGACGTAAGGATTTAGAAATTTTACAAGAAGCATGCGTATACGTGTGTTAGGGGTACACAAATCGTCCTTAAAGCTTTCAAGAGAAGACCCATCGGGGAATTGAAACTTGCGAGCATCGACAAGTTTCTCCCATGAGTGGGGCTCCAGAATTTCAAGATATTCAGCCAATTTAAAGTCATCAAATGCTATGTCAATACCAGCAACACGTGAATATAAACGTGTATCATCGAAAGTAAGATTGCAATAAAATATTTGAATGGCATTCAAGTAGATGAGTGAATTAGTAGTAACTAATTCATCAAGACACAAATCATGAAACAATGTGTCATAAGTTGAAAAGATGGTAAAGTTGATAGGATGGCCCGCGCACACGAAACATGATCAAAAATTACTAAACCATTCGTTTGAAGTGTCTAGTGACACAAATATTCGATCATCGTACATGTTGGGGTCAATAGGACGAGGTGGATTGAACAAAGGGTGAATAGGTTGGTGAATAGGTTCATCACGAGGAGGAGGATTTGATGAGGATGCACCCTCAGTACGAGCCCTCTTCCCTCGATTAAACAACCTAGGTGCCATGAGTAATGAAGAAACATTATAGAATTGAGATGGAGAGAAAAGAAAAATTATACCTCAAAAAGATTATGGAGGATGAAGGAGAATGATGAAAGAGAGCTTCCCTTTGAGTTTGCAGGAGAAAAACTCACTTAAAATAGAAAGCTAGGGTTAGGGTTTAAAGGAGAAAGGTTTGGAGGTGTTTTGGAGGAGACAATGGAGGAGAGAGAGAGAGATCCCAGGTTTTAGAATAGGGGTTCGAATGGTCGGAAGCAATCTGGACCGTTGGATCAAAACCAGATCAGCGGCTGAGCCCGACTACTGCTCTGGAATGAATAGACCGAGTTTGGCTCGAACTCTGTGTTAGACAGAGTTCGGCCCGAATTCTGTATTCTAGGGCCAGAATAGTAATTAGGCTGAATTGGAATTACAAACAATATATAGTTAAAAAGAATAAAAAGGTAGAAATATGAGTAGGAATCCAAGGAGACAATTTTGCAAAAGGGTGAAAGCTTAACAAAAATGAAGTTCAAAAATTTGAATTGAGCAAGTTATAGATAAAAGTATACCATGTAATAAACAAGGAGTTATGCCACAATTCAGTATGGTGAAACTGCCATGGGGTAGCTGCAGGGGCCGGATCCCAGCTAGCGGTAGTCCTGAGGACTAGTGCACGGTATCACTTAGGCTTTTACGTCTTATTGTCAGAAGGACCCTTTCAGTTTGTACCCATAGCAAGTTCATCATAAAGAGCCAAGACATAATCGATATTTATGCAGGTTACTTTAATGAATAACCGCTTCGTCCAGAATTCCTAGTTCACAACAAAAAAGTTAAAAAGCTCATCGGATAGTGGTTTTATAAAAAAGTCTGCCAGCTGATGATCAGTGTCAATAAATTCTAAGTTTATAGTGCCATTTTGCTGGTAATCACGTAAAAAGTGGTGACGAATCTCAATATGTTTCGTACGTGGGTGACATATTGGGTTCTTAGTAAGGTTGATAGTACTAGTGTTATCACAGAATATAGGAATGTACATAAAAGATAGGTTGTAGTCTGCAAGGGTTTGCTTCATCTATATCATTTGTGCACAACAACGACCAGCTGTGTTATATTCAGCTTCTGTTGTGGATAGTGCGACAAAATTTTGCTTCTTGCTAAACCAAGAGACTAAAGCCTTGCCTAATAAATGACACGTGCCGCTTGTACTTTTATGGTCGACTTTGTATCCTACAAAATCAGCATCCGAATAACCAATATGGTTAAAGGATGTGGATTTGGGATGCCATAAGCCCACTGTAACTGTACCCATAAGGTATCGAAAGATACGTTTAACGGCAGACATGTGTGATTCCTTAGGACTAGCTTGATAGTGAGCACACAGACAAACACTAAACATGATATCGAGACGACTAGCAGTTAAATAGAGTAAACTATCGATCATACCTCGATACATATGTTGGTCAATAGGTTTGCCGCTTTCATCAGGTTCCAGCTTGGTCGACGTAGCCATAGGAGTGCTGATAGGTTTGACATTGTCGAGATCAAACTTCTTCAGCATATCCTTTGTATATTTTGACTGGCTGATAAAAGTTTCTTGCAAAGTTTGTTTGACTTGCAATCCAAGGAAGTAGGTGAGCTCCCCCATCATGCTCATCTCAAATTCGTTCTGCATACACTTAGCAAAATCTTGGCATAGTTTTCATTAGTAGAACCGAATATGATATCGTCTACATAAATTTGCACTAAAAGAATAGTGTATTGAAAACTTTTGATAAACAGTGTAGTGTCACTTTTCCCTTTTGAAAAACCTTTATCTAACAAGAAATTGCTTAAGCGTTCATACCAAACTCTAGGGGCTTGTTTGAGGCCATATAGCGCTTTCTTGTGTTTAAAAATATGGTCGGGAAATTTATGATTTTTAAAACTAGGGGGTTGTTTTACAAAAATTTTCTCCTTAATAAATCCATTCAGAAAAGCACTTTTGACATCCATTTGGAAAAGTTTAAAATTTTGAAAGTTTGCAAAGGCACAAAGCATTCGAATGGATTCAAGTCTAGCAACAGGAGCATACGTCTCATCGTAGTCGATACCTTCCTCTTGGTTGTATCCTTGAGCTACTAGACGAGCTTTGTCGCGTGTAACTGAACCATCTTCATTTACTTTGTTACGAAAAACCCATTTCGTACCAATGATCGAATGGTTAGCTGGTTTAGGATCAAGTTTCCAAACCTAGCTTCTTTCGAACTGGTTGAGTTCTTCTTGCATAGCTGAAATCCAAAATTCATCATTGAAAGCTTCTAAAACAGTTTTAGGCTCAATTTGTGAAATAAAGGCATTGCTAACAATGGAATCTCTTAACGATGATCGAGTACTTACTCCGCGTGATACCTCACCTATTACCAAGTTTTTTGGATGTGACGGCTTAAATGCAAATTTCTTCGGCAAGCCCTCCATAGAGTTGGTTTCAGTAGTGGTATTCATCGACGTAGAAGTTGATGGCTCAACATCATCGTCAGAAATAGCTCCTGCACTATTATCCTCATCAAAAGTCACATTAGTAGACTCTTCTACAATCAATGAGCATTTGTTGAACACTCTATATCACTTGCTCTTGGCAGCATAGCCAAGAAAAATACCATCGTCAGCTTTGGCATCGAATTTGCCTAAGTTGTCTTTAGTGTTAAGGATAAAACATCGACAACCAAAAACTCTAAAATATGAAACATTTGGAGTTCTACCAAACCAAAGCTCATAGGGTGTTTTCTTTGTAATAGGTCGAATAAGCACCCTATTTAAAATATGGCACGCTGTACTGATAGCTTCAGCCCAAAAATATTGTGGAAGTAAAAATTTATTCAACATGACTCTAGCTATATCGCCAAGAGTCCTATTCTTCTGCTCCACAACACCATTTTATTGAGGAGTTCTAGGACATGAAAACTCATGATCAAAACCATTTGAATCACAAAATTTTTTAAAATTAAAATTTTCGAATTTGCCTCCATGATCATTTCGGATTCGAGTAATCATATAGCCTTTTTTGTTTTGAGCCTTTTTTGCAAAAATTTTGAAAACAAAAATCGTATCGCTTTTGTTTGAAAGAAAAAAAATCCAAGTGAATCTAGAAAAATTATCTACTATAACAAAAGCGTAGAGTTTCCACCAAGACTGGCTACTCTACTAGGACCAAATAAGTCCATGTGAAGTAATTATAATGGTCTAGTAGTACTTACAGTGTTATGGAATGAAATGAAGACTTGGTTGCCTTATTCAACTCACATTCGGCACATATCGTATCCTTTTTGAATGTGATGTTGGGCAAGCCTCTTACTAGCTTCTTTGTCGATAGCCTGGATATAGTATCCATATTGGCATGACCAAGACGCTGGTGCCACAATAATCTCTCATCTTTGTGGGCGTAGAGGTATCTCCCTGCACTGTTAGTATCTCTAGATAGATAGAAAATGTAAATGTTATCCTCTCTTATTCCTTCAAAAGCGATGTCTTCCATTGACCTATCATAAATATAGCATTTATTTTGTCCAAAGTTAATATCATATCCATGATGAGCAAGGTGACTTATGCTGAGCAGGTTATGCTTTAACTCGGTCACTAGGCAGACATCCTTTATTACAGGAGAAGGAGGATGACCAATAGTACCATTACCTATGATGTACCCTTTTAAGTTGTTGTCGAAGGATACATACCCTTTCCTCTTCATCGATAGTAATACGAAAAGATTTACGTCTCCCGTCATATGTCGCGAGCATCCACTATCAAGAATCCACTTGCTTTTAGTTGAGGGAGGAAGGTCCACCTACATCAAGCGTAGATGTGACCTTTGGTACCCAAGTTCATGTGGGTCCTAAAATGTTAGTCTTTGGCACCCATGCATATAGATTTATATCTACTAATCTTCTAATTGTACATTATGGTGAGATGTGTCCATGTAATCCACAGTAGGTGCAAGTAGCATGCCTATTTCTGTTGGGAGCATGTTGATAATGATGTCTATATGCAGCAAGGTGAGAGTAGTGTGGAACAGCCGGATAGTGTCTATACGTGGCAGCAGGATGATGGTTATATCTATATGCAGCATGGTAATGCTTATATCTATGTGCAACTTGGTGATGATTAGCAGGATAGTAATTTTGTGTAGCAGTAGAATGATAGTTATGAGAATAATATCTTTGTGCATGTGGTTTATGAGCTGCATGGGAGTACGTGTTTATGTAAGCATGTTTACGTGCTGCATGTGGGTGACGTATTTGACTATTTTGAGTAGTCTTGTGCTTTGTGTGTGTCTTATGTGATTGGGTTTGAGGTTGAGCAACCTATTTTCCTAATCTAATCTCTAATTTCTTAGAGGCAGCATGCAGTTCATTACACTTAGCATTTAAACCATCAATTTTAGCAATAGAGATCTTGTGTCTATTCTTTTCTTCAGCAAGCTCAGTGTTGAGTGCTCTGATTTTACGTGTTTGCTTTTCATTAAGTGCTTTGGCATCATGTAGGCTTAGCTTAAGCTTAGACACCTCATTAGTGACTTCCGTGGGTGGAGTGTCTCTAACATTATCAAGCAAAGAAGAGAGGTTTTGAATATCTATTTTATAGCTTTTGATTTTCTCCTTGGCATGCTTATATTTACTAATGACTTTCTTGTAGTCATTTGGCAAATCATTAAACGCATCGCCAAGTTCATCAAAAGTGAAGTCATCGAGAGTTTCGTTAGATACCTTATCGGATGTTGCCATTAGACAGACATTTGTGGTGTCTTGAGGAGAGTCCTTTTCTTCCTCGGAATCACTTGCCTCACTTTCATGCCAAATGCTAGTATTGGCATATTTTCTTAAAGAGGACTTCTTGTAGGGCTTCTCATATCGGTTGTTTTTCTTCACGAATGGACAGTCTTTTCGGATGTGTCCAGTCTTCTTGCAGCCGTAGCACGTTGGTTCTTCCTTGTCATCTTCTTGTTGTTCCTTCTTTCTTCGATTGAAGCGAAGGAACTTCTTAAAATTTTGGACTCGAAGAGCTTGATCATCACCTTCAGAATTGTCATCATCGGCCTCTTCATGGTCATCCCTTCGACGATGAGCTTTTAGGGCAATCTTTTTTTGCCTTTGGAGCAGGTTCTTCGAAGTCTTTGAGGTCAAGCTCGTGAGTCATCAGCTTTCCCATCAAAGTCTCCATAGACATTGTGGTGAAATTATTGCCTTCTATGATAGCTGTTACCTTAGGGTTCCAAATCATCGGTAGCCCCCTAAGTAACTTGCGGATCTTCTTGTGATTTGTATATTGTTTGCCGAGAGATGACAAGGGTTGATGATGTTGAGGAATCTTGTAAACATTTGTGTGATCGTCTCTTTAGGCTTCATCTTGAACGCCTCATATTCTTGAGTGGGACGACTGATTTTTGACTCCTTGACTTGGGTGGTTCCTTCATGCATCACTTCTAGAAGTCTCCATACTTCGTGTGAGGTGGTGCATGTCGAGACCCTGTTAAACTCATTCCTGTCTATTGCACAAAATAAAGCATTAATAGCTCTAACGTCTAGACTCGCCTGTTTCTTTTTCTCGTCAGAATATTTGTCGTTGGGTTTCTCGATGAGATCACCATTGACAACTATCTTGGCAGACTTTTTGCAACCATTGGTAACAATGGTCCACAGGTCGAAGTCTAGAGACCTGAGATAAAACTCATCCTTGTTTTCCAATGTGTAGTTTGTTCCATCAAATAGGGGTGGCCTATAAGTGGACTGCCCTTCACCGTGATTAAAAAATATGGGTTGTGTGGTTTCCATGGATCAGCTCTAGGATGTTAGTCCTTGTTGAGAGAACAGAGCTCTGATACCAATTGAAAAACAAGTTGGCAACTCTAGAGGGGGTGAATAGAGTTTATGACAGTAATAACCAATTAAAAATTAAATTCTTTCACAAACAGTAAATAATCAGAGTAAATACAGAAATTATAAAGAGCAAGAAAGCATGTGCAAACACAGCCGATTTTAACCTGGTTTCCCTCGTGGAGGACTAGTCCAGGCTTGAGAACTCTAGCTCAGGATTAAATTCACTATTTGTAAAATAGTAGTTACACCCCGTACCTTTTCTTCAGAAGAGCACGTCAACTTCTTACAGAGATCACAGTGGCGATGCTTGGAATTTTCCAAACGACTTTTTGAACTCTTGCAGAAACTCCTAACTGAAGAGCACTGAGCACTTTGAGGCTTAGGGAGCTTATTGCTAGTAGATTAGAAGGGTAAGGCTTGTATAAGGCTTTATAGGGAAGAGAAGAGAAGATTGGATGAATGAAAATGAAAGAATTCAAGGCCTATTTATAGGGTTCTGGGTAGGCAGAATTTGGCCAGAATTCTATGTCAAGAACTCAAATTTTTAGCCGTTAGACAACTAGCATACAGCAAACCCTAAAAATTAGGGTCCTGTAATTTAGGGGACAGAATTTGGCCCAAACTCTGTATGGAGGCAGAGTTCGGCTTGAACTCTGTATGGAGGCAGAGTTCGGCCCAAACTCTGTCTCCAGAAGACACAATTATTTTAATAGGCTATATAGACTAGTTTGGTTTTGGTGGAGCTTTTGGTTTATGGTTTGGAGATAGCTATAGGCCCAAACTACTCAGTGCGACTCAGTTTACATTTATCTAGACTCAATAAAAGTAAAAATACAAACTCGAAAACTGAGTATTCTGTAGTATAGAGCCGACGTCCGTCTTGTACTGAGTTCAGCCTTGATGTGTCATATTGAATTATGAAAAGTATCATATTGTCAATTTTATCAATATTTGGTTGACTGTGATTTTATGTCAACAAAAAGTGATGTCTAATCTCTATGTGTTTAGTGCGTGAGTGACAAACTGGGTTCTTGGTCCGATTAATGGCACTAGTGTTATCGCAGAAAATAGGTATTTGCTTGAAACATAAGTTGTAGTCTTCAAGGGTTTGCCTCATCCACATAATCTGTGCACAACAACGACCAATTGCGATGTATTCAGTTTCTGTTGTGGATAGTACGACAGAGTTCTGCTTCTTGCTAAACCATATGACTAACGCCTTTTCTAGCAAATGCCACATGCCACTGGTACTCTTACGATCGACTTTGCATCCCGCAAAATCAGCATCGGAATATCCGATTAAGTCAAAGGAAGTGGTTTTGGGATACCAGAATCCTACCGTAATAGTTCCTTTAAGATATCTAAAGATACGCTTAACTAAGGTTATATGTGATTCCTTAGGATTGACTTAGTATCTAGCACATAAGAAAATACTAAACATATGTCGGGGTGACTAGCAGTTAAAAATAATAAACTACCAATCATACATCGATACTTACGGTGATCGACTGGTTTGCCGCTTTCATCCGATTCCTGCTTTGTGGTAGTAGCCATAGGGGTGCTGATAGGTTTGATGCTTTCAAGCTCACTCTTCTTCAGCATGTCCTTTACATATTTCAATTGACTGATGAAGACGTCTTGCGAGAGTTGTTTGATTTACAATCCAAGGAAGTAGTTGAGCTCCCCCATCATGCTCATCTCGAACTCATTCTGCATACACTTGGCAAATTCCTTGCATAGACCCTCATTAGTAGACCCAAATATAATATCATCAACATATATTTGTACTAAAAGAATTGTGTCATCAAGAGATTTTATAAACAGTGTAGTGTCGACTTTCTCTTTTGAAAAACCTTTGTCAAGTAAGAAAGTACTCAGACGATCATACCAAGCTCGAGGAGATTGTTTGAGGCCATAGAGAGCTTTCCTAAGTTTAAAAATGTGGTCGAGAAATTTGTGATTTTCGAAACTAGGTGGTTGTTTGACAAAAACCTCTTCTTTGATAAAACCGTTTAGAAAAGCACTTTTCACATCCATTTGGAAAAGTTCAAAGTTTTGAAAATTTGCAAATGCGCAAAGCATCATAATGGATTCAAGTCGGGCAACAGGAGCATACGTCTCATCATAGTCGATGCCCTCCTCTTGGTTGTATCCTTGGGCTACGAGACGAGATTTGTTGCGAGTGACTGAACCGTCCTCGTTTACTTTGTTACGAAAAACCTATTTAGTGCCAATTATTGAGTGGCCAGCAAGTTTAGGAACAAGTTCCCAAAATTGGCTTCTCTCAAATTGGTTGTGTTCTTCTTGCATCGCAAAAATCCAAAATTCATCATTAAAAGCTTCTAAAGAAAATATTTTTATGTTCTATTTAAGAAATGAATGCAGTGCTAGCTATAGTGTCTCTTATAGAAGATTGAGTAGTTACCCCTTTTGATACTTCAACTATTACCAAGTACTTTGGATGAGAGGGAGTGAATTAGAACTTCTTTAGTAATTCCTTCGGAGAGCTGGTTTCAGACGTTGCATTTATAGATGCCGAAGTTGATGGTTCATCATCATCGTCGGGAATGACAGTTGTACAATTGCCCTCATCAAAAGTTACATTAGTAGACTCTTCACCATTCATGGAGCGCTTGTTGAAACTCTATATCCCTTACTCTTGGCCGCATAGCCAAGAAGAATTCCTTCGTCATCTTTGGCATCAAATTTGCCTAAGTTGTCTTTGGTATTCAGGATAAAGCAGCGAAAATCGAACACTCTAAAATAAGAGACATTAGGAGTCCTACCAAACCAAAGCTCATAGGGTTCCTTCTTTGAAATAGGTCGAATCAACATCCTATTCAAAACTTGGAATGCTGTGATGACAGCTTCTGCCCAAAAATATTTCGGAAGAGAGAATTGATTTAGCATAACTCTAGCCATATCGCCAAGAGTTCTATTCTTCCGCTCCACAACCCCATTTTCTTGAGGAGTTCTATTCTTCCGCTCCACAAAAGCGTAGAGTTTTTCGCCAAGATTGGCTACTCTACTATGACCAGATACGTCCATATAAAGTAATTACAATGGTCGGGTAGTACTTACAGTGTTTATGGATTTAAAGGAAGATTTTGTAGCCTTATTCTTTTCACATTCGGCACATACCGTGTTTTTCTTGAATGTGATATCCGGTAGTCCTCTGACTAGCTTCTTAGTGGATAGTCTGGATATAGTATCCATGTTGGCATGACCAAGACGCTGATGCCAAAGGATCTTTTCATCTTTGTGAGCGTAAAGATATCTTTCTGTACTGTTAGTATCATTAGATAGATAGAAAATATAAATGTTATCTTCCCTTATCCCCTCAAAAGCGATGTCTCCAGTTGATCAATCATAGATAAAGCATTTAGTTTTCCCGAAGTTAATATCATAATCGTGATCAGCAAGATGACTAATGCTGAGCAAGTTATGCTTTAACTCGGTCACTAAACAAACATCGTTAATGACAGAAGAGGGAGGATAACCAATTGTACCGTTACCTATGATGTAGCCTTTAAGATTATTGCCGAAGAAAATGTATCCTTCATTTTTCATCGATAGTGTTGCGAATAGTTTTACATTTCCAGTCATATGTCGCGAGCACCCACTATCGAGAATCTACTTGCTTCTAGTTGCGGAAGGAAGATCCACTTACACCACGAGTAGATGTGACCTTTGGTACCCAGATTCTTTTGGGTCCTGAGAGGTTAGACTTTGGTACCCATGCATATATATTTCTATCAACTAATCTCCTAATCCTACAGTGTAGAGAAATATGTCCAAGTAGGTTACAGTATGTACATCTAGCATATATGTTTATGCTATGAGCATGTTGATAGTGATATCCATAAGTGGGGTGATGATTGTTACAGGCAGCAGCAGAGTGAGTATGGTGACGGTGTGCAGCAGCAGGGTAATTATAATGATTATAGTGACTGTGTGCAGTAGCATGATGATGATAATGATTACGTGTATGTATCTTACATGCTGCATGTGAATAGGTGTACATGAAAGCATGATTTTGTGTAGCATATGGATGAGTGTTCTTGTGGTAACGTGCCTTTTTGTGTTGAGTTGGCACGTGTTTGTAAGTGTTGTGACTATGAAACTGAACTTGCGGTTGAATAATCTGCTTGCCCAGTTTAATCTCTAATTTCTTAGAGACAACATTCAACTAATCACATTTAGTAGTAAGACCGTGTATTCTACCTGTAGCAATTTTGAACTTGTTTTTCTCTTCAACAAGTTCTTTGTTTAAAGCCGTGATATCAAGTGTTTGCTTCTCGATGATTGATTCGGCATCGTGAAGCTTAATTTAAGCTTGGATACCTCTTTAGTGTTTTCCGTGGGTGTAGTATTTCTAACATCTTCTAGTAAACATAAAAGTCTATGGATCTTAGTTTCGTAGTCCTTGATCTTATCCTTTGCATGTTTATATTTATTGATTACCTTTTTGTGATCTTCAAGTAGATCACTAAAAGCATCACCAAGTTCATCAAATGAGAAATCATTAAAAGAATCTTTTACCTTTTCTGAAGTCGCCATTAGATAGACGTTAGCCGTATTTTGCGGAGAGTCCTCTTCCTCGTCTGAATCACTAGCCTCACTTTCATGCCAGATGCTAGTGTTGGCATACTTCCTTGTAGTTGGCTTCTTGTACAGCTTCTCATATCTGTTTCCCTTCTTTGCTAAGGGACAATCTTTCTTGACATGTCCCTTCTTTTTGCATCTGAAGTAGGTGGGTTCTTCCTCATCGTCTCTTTGTTCTCTCTTCTTTTTGTTAAAGCGTAGAAACTTTTTGAAGTTTCGAACTAAGAAAGCTTGATCGTCACCTTCAGAGTCGTCGTCATCAGTGTCTTCTGAGCTGGTTTTTTGGCAATGATCTCTCAATGCAATCTTCTTCTATTTTGGAGCTATTTCTACGAAGTCTTTTAGATCGAGCTCATACATCATCAACTTGCCCATCAATGTTTCTAGTGACATTACCGTGAGATCATTGCCTTTGATAATCGCCGTGACTTTGGGGTTCCAGACCTTCGGCAATCCTCGTAGCACTTTGTGTATCTTCTCATGGTTAGAATAACATTTTCTAAGAGAAGATAGCGGGTTGACGATGTCGAGCAATCTGGTGAACATTTGAGTGATCGTCTCATTTGGCTTCATCTTGAAAGCCTCGTACTCCTGTATCAGACGACTAACTTTTAATTCTTTGACTTGAGTGGTCCCTTCATGAGTCACCTCTAAAAGCGTCCATACTTGTACGAGGTGGTGCATGTGGAGACCCTGTTGAATTCAGTCCTGTTTATGGCACAGAAGAGAGCATTAATAGCCCTAGCGTCTAGACTTGCCTGTTTCTTCTCCTGATCAGTATACTTGTCATGGGGTTTCTCGACGAGACTCCCCTCGACAGTTATTCTGGGAGGTTTCTTGTAGCCATCAGTGACTACAGTCCACAGGTCAAAGTCTAGAGACTTAAGATAAAAACTCATTCTAGTCTTTCAATATGTGTAGTTGGTCCCATCAAATAGGGGTGGCCTATTTGTGGATTGACCCTCACCAAAGTTGGTAGAGATGGGTTGTGTGGTTGCCATGGATCAACTCTAGGATGTAAGTCCTGTATCAAGAGAGCTCTGATACCAATTAAAGTACGTATAGGCAACTCTAGAGGGGGGTGAATAGAGTACTTGTGACAATAATGATTAATTAAAAAATTAACTCTATTCAATCCCACCTAGTTAATAAATAATCAGAGTATAATTGCGGAAATTAAATAGAGATCAGAAAGCATACGCAGACACAATAATTTTTAACCTGGTTTCCCTCGTGGAGGACTAGTTCAGGCCTGAGAACTCTAGTTTAGGATTGAAATCCATTATTTATGAAATAGCTTTACAACCACATGCCTTTACACAGAAGTGCACGCCAACTTCTTGAAAGATCGCTGAGGCGAAACTTAGAATTGTCCAAGTGACTTCTTCAAAACTCTTTCACAAAACTTCTAATTGACTCGCACCGAGCACCTTGTAGGCTTGGGAAGTTTTGTGGCTAGTAGATGAGAAGAGTATAGCCATGAATCAATTTCACGTGCTCTCGTTTATGAAGCAGTGAAAGAATGAATCTTAACATAATTTGTCTCGATAATTGTGTATTGATTGGGGATGGGGGAGTAGATATAGTCATGTGAATAATTCCAAAGTAGTGTAGTCATGAATCAACTCTGTAGTATAGCCATGAATCATTTTTGGCTATTCACATGTACTATAAATCACTAGTCACTGATAGTTCTCTACTTATAGTAGATACTTTCATTACAGTTATCTCTTTTACTCCATGTACATTCTTTCAGTTATTCATGTATCTTACTCTATTGCATGCTTTATATTTTTTGACTTAATATGAACTGCGTGAGATGTATTGTGCTCATTCCTGTCCTGACTGGACCTGTTGAAAATATTACAGATAAGTCCGAGGGTACTGTACCACCTTCTATGGAGCACACACCAAGATGATATCTGTGGGTTGGACCTTCAAGAAGAACCAATTATAGCTGTGGACACCATCCTTTCAGACTAGTCTAGTTATCTAGTCAGTTATCTTATTTTTCATGTCGTCTTGTTTTATTTGGACTTGGAGATGTATTAAACTTGGTTGTTATTGTTGTGTCATCTAGACACTTAGACTTATTCTCTTCTGTCTGTACTTCACTTGGTTTTATATATATCTTATCGTGCTGTTATCCATCTTTAGATTGGTGATTGAGTTTTATCTTCTGAGATTGACCTCTATTTGGAGAGTATGTCATATTGTACCTAGTTGTGATGATAACCTAGAACAACGTTCTACCGCCGACACTACGGTGTAGGCTGGATGTAAACCCCCCAATATTTTCTAACTATTTTTGTGCTTTAAAAATTATTATTTTTCTAAATTATTTAGAATTAACGAAGTAATTGGTATATGTACGTAATTATAGATATATATATTATACGTATGATTGTGTGCTTGATATTTTAAATACTACTAAATATAGCCTACCTTTGTTACAAAATATTTTTGATACTTAATTACGAATTATAGAATTTTCTTGTGAATATATACATACATATATGTACATATATATATATATATATATATATATATATATATATATATATATATATATATATATATATATATATATATATATAGGTATTGTAAAAAAAAAAGTATTGAGGGTGGTGGGCCGAACCCCCACCATCAGCAGCAGCTAAGCTACGGGGGGAGGGGGGCGACCCCCCTAATACCACAAATCATAACTTAGCAGCTACAGCTGCAATTGTTAGAAAACCCAAGTCAACCTTAGCAAACCCGAGCCCCCCAATAGTCCTAGTACTATTAGAAGACAGCAGCGGCAGCAGTATTTATACTGCTCCGCAAACCGAAACCCTAACCCCCATAGCTCTTCGACCCTCTCAAACCCATCCACCAGAGCGCCCGACCTTTCCCCGAACCCGACGAACCACCCAGGGGGGCCTGCGACCACTGCCGTCGACCGGAGCTTCGTCAGCCACCCGTCCCGACCGAGAACGATCCTCCCCGTTCTTCATTCAGCAACCGAGGTACCCACTTCTCGAACCAAGTTCTTCCTATCTATTATATCATTTTCGATTCTACGAGTTCATACATAAGGCATATACAACCCCCTGTAAACCTCTTTTGATAGATTGAACTGAGACCCATTAGCTTCTTTGTGAAATCGACGAGAAATCGTCGAGAAACTGCCCCAAAGGCAGATCATAAAAATCGTAGGAACCCCTATTTCGACTTTAATTTTTCTACAACCTATTAATTATTTCGGGAAAATTTCTGAACAGATTTTTAGAACATCTATAGGACTACTAACCCCATCTTTCAGAATAATTTATAACGCCCTACCTGCTAATATTTATGATGTTAAAGTTTGAGAAAAACCTGTTCTTGAAAACCAAATTTTAGAAAAATCTATCGATACGGCGTTGGCCCCGACAAACCGGGCGATGTGGTCGTGCACTATACGCATCAAAAGGCGCGTATGGACGTTGCTGACATATGGGAACTGACGAAACTCAGTTTCGTCGTGCGTGCACGACGAATTCAGTCCGTATCCGTCGAGATACCCCTGTATCGCCAGTTTACAAACTTTTCCCTAACATCGTGTACAGTCGTCGATTTAAGACGAAACTTGTGCCAACAGGTCCGAATCAAAATTTTGGTCCTATGTGCCAAGTTTGGTTTGATTCTGAGAAGGTCGAATATGAACCCCTTTTTGGTGGGCCTACGACCCACTCAAACGGGCGATTTTGTACACGGCTCATCGAAATCCAAAACTGGACATACCATTGAGTTCCACTCCTCAAACTGAATCCATAGACATGTAGTTTGATGACTTTAGAGACCATAGACTTTGGCACACATTTCGATGCAAAGCGGGTCCAATGGTGGACATCGTTTTGACCCGAAATTACGATTTTGCCCCTTTTCCAGAATTTGACTTTTGGACAGGCATTTCCTAGGTATAACTTTTACATCGAGTGCATTTTTGATGTTTGTTTCAGCGTCCGGAGTTGTTTGGAGATTGTGACGTTTCTTGGCTGACTTTGTGATCACCTGGACTTACCACTTTGCACCATCAGGCAAGATACCTTGCCACTTTACTCTGTGATTATTATATTCTTATTTTCAGTTGTTATTTTTAGTAGTTTTTTTTCTTGATATTATAAAACTGTGTGTCCAAGTCACACTTGGGTGCAAGCGACTCTATCGGTCGTTTTTCTCGCTTTATTTATTTCTCTTGCATTGACTTAGGTTAGTGACCACACATTGATGTTGAGGTATTGGTATATCTCATATGGCCTTGACACTTGCTTTACCATGTGTTGTGAGTCACATGTAGGACACATATTCGCGTAGTCGACTGGCCACCGATACGTATGGAGCGTGCGACGGATAGGAGTAACTGCCAATAGAATTGCATGCTAGAAGACTTGGCGGTTACTAGAGGTTCATGATTCATGGATGTGACCCTACTCGACATTGGGTGGGGAGAACAGTTTCCTTAACGTATGGGTCCTTTATGCACTTTTCTATTACTGATACTGCTGGCCTCTGACATTCGAGGAATGTTATGCTTTGAGGTCCCTGGTATCCTGATGGGGCCATACCTGAGTTACTGCTACTGAGCCAGATACCCATGCGTTGAAGGTCTGTTCTTAACTGCATTGTCACTGTAGAACTGGTAGGCACCCTATTGCATGCATCCCTTTTCTCTCTATTATATTATCACAGTTTATATGGCATGGTGTTTTCTTGTATCTTACTACGTCCCTCGGAGGACCTAGTTATCTCTCCAGATTTAGACAATTTTCGACAGGAGTACGGAGCGGCGTTGGAGCTATCCTACATAGATGGCGAGGCAGTTCCTACTGATTCCTAGTTTATTATTTATTGAGACATTAGTGGACATTATTTTTACCTCTCATTTCTTTCTATCTTGCGGAGGTTGGACTCCGATCTTGTGAGACTATTTTCATAGTTGTTTGGAGTATTCAGCAACCGAGGTACCCACTTCTCGAACCAAGTTCTTCCTATCTATTATATCGTTTTCAATTATACAAGTTCATACATAAGGCATATACAACCCCCTGCAAACCTCTTTTGATAGATTGAACTGAGACCCATTAGCTTCTTTGTGAAATCGATGAGATATCGTCGAGAAACTGCCCCAAAGGCAGATCATAAAAATCGTAGGAACCCCTATTTCGACTTTAATTTTTCCACAACCTATTAATTATTTCGGGAAAATTTCTGAACAGATTTTTAGAACATCTATAGGACTACTAACCCCATCTTTCAGAATAATTTATAACGCCCTACCTGCTAATATTTATGATGTTAAAGTTTGAGAAAAACCTGTTCTTGAAAAACCAAATTTTAGAAAAATCTATCGATACGACGTTGGCCCCGACAAACCGGGCGACGTGGTCGTGCGCTATACGCATCAAAAGGCGCGTATGGACGTTGCTGACATATGGGAACTGACGAAACTCAGTTTCGTCGTGCGTGCACGACGAATTCAGTCCGTATCCGTCGAGATACCCCTGTATCGCCAGTTTACAAACTTTGCCCTAACATCGTGTACAGTCGTCGATTTAAGACGAAACTTGTGCCAACAGGTCCGAATCAAAATTTTGGTCCTATGTGCCAAGTTTGGTTTGATTCTGAGAAGGTCGAATATGAACCCCTTTTTGGCGGGCCTACGACCCACTCAAACGGGCGATTTTGTACACGGCTCATCGAAATCCAAAACTGGACATACCATTGAGTTCCACTCCTCAAACTGAATCCATAGACATGTAGTTTGACGACTTTAGAGACCATAGACTTTGGCACACATTTCGATGCAAAGCGGGTCCAATGGTGGACATCGTTTTGACCAGAAATTACGATTTTGCCCCTTTTCCAGAATTTGACTTTTGGACAGGCATTTCCTAGGTATAACTTTTACATCGAGTGCGTTTTTGATGTTTGTTTCAGCGTCCGGAGTTGTTTGGAGATTATGACATTTCTTGGCTGACATTGTGATTACCTGGACTTACCACTTTGCACCATCAGGCAAGATATCTTGCCACATTACTCTGTGATTATTATATTCTTATTTTCAGTTATTATTTTTAGTAGTTCTTTTTCTTGATATTATAAAACTGTGTGTCCAAGTCACACTTGGGTGCAAGCGACTCTATTGGTCGTTTTTCTTGCTTTATTTATTTCTCTTGCATTGACTTAGGTTAGTGACCACACATTGATGTTGAGGTATTGGTATATCTCATACGGCCTTGACACTTGCTTTACCATGTGTTGTGAGTCACATGTAGGACACATATCCGCGTAGTCGGCTGGCCACCGATACGTATGGAGCGTGCGACGGATAGGAGTAACTGCCAATAGAATTGCATGCTAGAAGACTTGGCGGTTACTAGAGGTTCATGATTCATGGATGTGACCCTACTCGACATTGGGTGGGGAGAACAGTTTCCGTAACGTATGGGTCCTTTATGCACTTTCCTATTACTGATACTGCTGGCCTCTGACATTCGAGGAATGTTATGCTTTGAGGTCCCTGGTATCCTGATGGGGCCATACCTGAGTTACTGCTACTGAGCCAGATACCCATGCGTTGAAGGTCTATTCTTAACTGCATTGTCACTGTAGAACTGGTAGGCACCCTATTGCATGCATCCCTTTTCTCTCTATTATATTATCACAGTTTATATGGCATGGTGTTTTCTTGTATCTTACTACGTCCCTCGGAGGACCTAGTTATCTCTCCAGATTTAGACGATTTTCGACAGGAGTACGGAGCGGCGTTGGAGCTATCCTACATAGATGGCGAGGCAGTTCCTACTGATTCCTAGTCTATTATTTATTGAGACATTAGTGGACATTATTTTTACCTCTCATTTCTTTCTATCTTGCGGAGGTTGGACTCCGATCTTGTGAGACTATTTTCATAGTTGTTTGGAGTGAGCATGTTCACCCGGCTATCTTTTGATACTCTTATTTATTTATTTGGACTCTATTATCTTCTGTGTTGAGCTGTGATGAGATTAGATTATGTTATTCTGGCCTATGATTATTTTATTTTACAGCTTATGTGCATATATGAGGATTCCATATATTGGAGTATTCTTCGTATATGTGTAGCTGGCATGTTCACGTAGTTGGTCCTACGTATTTTAGGACTGGGGCGTTACACTGGACGTACCCACTTCTCGTGCCCCTACAAAGGGTGCGGGTCGGGACACGTTTTTAGTGGTGGCCCATGCAGGTCGAGAGTCGCAGTAGTACGATGTCATGGTGGTGCAACGATTAGTTGTACTGCTGCGCGCTTGCGGTAAGATATAAGGAATAGGTTTTAGAATGAGACGATACTCAATCACAGTCAGAATTCTTTGAGAGATTCCTGGGATGACCCTTTAGAATCTCATTATAAACTATCTCGAAATTTGATTCCAACAGTTTATGTTTACCTTCCTTGTTCGTTGATGAATTTGATTCTTGGTAATCAATATTGATTTTATTTTCTACCAAGATAAATCGTATGAGCTAGGTCGCCTCAATTATGGAATCTAGAGTCTTCTATAGCTATATTAGCTGGCATGGTGAGGACATATAGTCTGATTTTGGATATCTTTTTCAGGTGTAGGAATTTAAGATTTTTGCGGCCAAGCTAGCGGCAATGCAAAATTTTTAAATACCATTATTCTAGAAGTATGTACCTTAGTGTGGACTCTATGGTTATCGTAGCCCTGCTTACTTGTATGACGATGATTCTGAATATCGTGATTTTGGACAGACGCATATGATTATCAGATTTTATCTCAAGAAGGTTTATAAAGATATCATCCTACCTTTTAATTCAGTCTTTTAAAAAAATATGTTTTGTTTTTCTTCAATCAACTTAGGAGTTGGAGTAGTTTTAGTTGTTAGTATAATCCTTTGTGTCACGACCCGCACCCAGTGTAGGGGCACGAGAAGTGGGTACTTCCAGCTTACGCCGCAGTGTCGGCGGTAGAACGCTGTTCTAAGTCATGATCTCAACTAACCACAATATGATACACTCTCCAAACGGAGGCTAATCACAAAAGGTACAACTCAATCACAAGTCTAAAGATGGAAAATAGCATGATATGATAGATAATGAAATCCTCAAACTGAGGCACAAACAGAAGAGAAATAAATCCAAGTTAACAACCACTAGTCTCAACATCTCAAATATAATACAACTCTGAAACCATAAACAACAAATAACATGAAGAAAAGAAATAACATTCTAACTATCTACTCTAGGGAAAGGTAGGATCCTCAGCAGCTGCCTGAACCTCTTGGGGATCCAGGTTGCAAGTGTCATCTAAGACTGCTCTGTAGTAGGTAGGGCAGAACTCCTCCTCATCCTCTGTAATATTTTCAACAGGTCCAGTTAGGACAGGAACGAGCACAATACAGCTCATAAAGTTCATATCATGGCAGAAAATATAAGCAAGCAATAGAGTAAAATACATGAAACGCTGTAAGAAGATGTACATAAAAGTATGAGAGATATTTGATAACTGAAAATATATATGATAAGTAAGAACTGTAAGTGACTAGGGATTTAGAGTACGAGATGGCGTGTAATTGGCTTGGGTTGAACATGATATAACATGGGTGAACATGAGAGACACTAGCCAAGAAGGTTGTGTTGTACATGATAACTCATGAAAAGTAATAGAGTGAACATGATGGGTAAATTATATGACCATTTATACCCACCCCTACCCATAATCAATACACAAGGATCCAGTCAAGTTACGTTACGAACATGAGATTTTGGTTACACACGAAGCACATGAGGAAACATGAACGTACATGGGAGCAAAAGTACATGAGCGTACATGAAAGCACATGAGAGAACATGAGAGTACATGAATAACGCAAGATCAAGGAATACATGATTTACATGAAACACATGACATGAAATATCCGATGCGCCCGCTAAGGGGGATAACATCCCATGAAAAGATTCATATAGTACCAATCCGTGATGATATCGTGTCAGCATTAAGTAAAGTAATCTAGTGCCAGAATATAAATTCTAACAAGTATGAAACGGTCAGAGAATGTACTCGCCTGATATCTGAAAGTCCGATGTGAATATACTGTCTGAGGAGAGGTGTCTGACACCTATTTAGAACAGCACAAGTCAAGATGAATACAAGGGATGATACAATGCATCTACCTGATTTGTAGGTCAATCTAGGCCAGAGTTAACTCTAGGTCAACTCTGGTCAACTATAAAGTCAAACTAGGTCGACTAAAGTCAACTGTAGTCAAACTATCTAGGGTTTGGTCAACAATGGTCAACTACTCTAGGTTAGTCAAGTATAGTCTAGCCCATGCCTATGCATACAAGAATACCATGTCTACATTAACCTATACTAGCTAGTACTAACATAGATAGCCTATATAAAAGTATACACTATATAGGCCTATATTATAGAGACTAATATATACATAGCCTCTACTATATAGACTAACCTATATATATATATATATATATATATGTATATATATATATATATATATATATATATATACACACACAAATATAATCATCAATTTATATAATTACATACTAGCATACATTACTACATACATGCTTGCATCATTCATATACATATACATATATAAAGAGGGAAGGGGGATAATACATAAGTGAGTGTGTGTGTGTGTGAGCATAGTGAGTGAGTGACTGTGAGCAATGAGAGAGAAAGTAAAGGGGTGTATGTGTAGTCTGTGTACAGTGGTAGTAGGTGTGTTCCCAGTTATAGGTATATAAACCCAATTTTAAGTCTCATACAACCCCATTCTAGTTTTCAGTATAAACTTAAATGATCTCAGGTTTTCATACATAGGGGGAAATCTCAGTTTTTTCCAAAACCATTTTCATTTTCAGCTTTTACCAACTATTCTCAGATTTTTTCCTTATTCATTCTCAGTTAATAGCTCAGTTAACAATCAGAAAACCCAAGTTTGGCATCATGTTTGAAATCTCAAATTAACATTAAACCCAAAGTCTAAACCCCAGGATCAAATGAAAACCCAAAGTTCATATTACATTCTCAGTTTTTATTCATTATCCTAGTTTTCAGTTAACAGTCCACATGTGTACAGAATAATAGATAGGTGTGTATAAATGTGCATGGGTTTACAGTCATGTAGGGCTCAGTTATATGTGTATAGATTTCAGATTAGTGTGCAGGTTTCATGGTGTATAGGTAAATGCATGTAGGCAATATGGTGTTCAGTAGTGTATCAATGTTCAGATTTATGTGGACAGCATGCTCAGGTTTCAGTTTGCATATAGGGTTTAGTAAGGTATCAGAATATTGGGTGTCAACCCCTCAAAAACTCTAAACACAACCAAACAGCAATTTGTTGAATCCCTATCATGCATTCAAACACCACAAACATGTACATGTGTATACAACATCAAATTAAATTTTTTAAATTGATTAATTTTATTTTAAAATCAGAATTATAAACCAAAACTGTGCGTATCAGACTTATTGGGGAAAACATAATTTCACATCAAAATACATGTAGAAACTAATAAAAATGTGTCGAGGAAGTGTCGTGGACATGCGAGGGTGCTTCACAGGTAGTGTCGAGTCCACACAATAGGACACGACGTGTCGAAATAGGGTTTAAGCATGCACGAACACAGACTGCACTAGGCAGCGTCGTACAGTGTGTTCGGGGCTTCGTGGACACTCCACAAGACACGACACGACATGTGATCACGTCCACACGTAGCTTTGATATAGGGCTACATGATCGACACATCACCACACATCTACGTCGCTTCAGGACACGACACGACTCGCGTATTAGAGAGGAAACTTTGACTGCACACGCACAGTGTAAATCCATTGCGGGGCCAAATTCTTCTCGTATGGTGAACCATTTGATCCCAAACTTTGGGAGGTTAATATCAGACATTGCCCCGACATCCACCTCAAAAATCTCGTGTCCACGTGTCCTGAGTAGGGAGAACTCGGTGTCGAACAGCAGGGCACTGTCCTAGCTCACAACGAGCGTGTTCGTATCCTGTTTGGACACGGACACGGCTCCGAATTCAACTCAGTCCACGGGGAAAACAATACATGCAAATAAATCATCATTTCCATTCAAATACTTTTCAAAAATAGCAAATAAATTCCCTTTGTGACATTTCATCAAACACATGTGTATGTAGACTGATACGTGTCCGATACGGACACCAAACCAATACAAAATCTTACCAAACTCACTCTACCGCTAGGGGACACCAAGATGAATGCATCTATAGAAATAATTCAAGAATTGAAAGGATTTTGATGGGTTTTACCTATTGAAGGTGAAACCTCAATGAAGTGTTATTTGAATGAGAGCCTCTTCTCAACTTGAAATGATTCCAAGGCTCCAAATCCTTGCTAGCTAGTCTCCAATGATATCCCCTACTGTTGAGGAGTCCAATGCAATTGGTTTGGTCCAATTGGGGGAGAAATGGAGAATTGGTGAAGGTTTGGGGAAAAACATAAGTAGGGATTTATGTAGGTATTTAAAAGAGGCAAGAACTTTCAAGAGGTGATTAAATAAGGGGAAGAGGCTCTTGATGGCTGTGATAAAGGCTAGGGTTAGGATTTTAGATGAGTGGTGAGGCTTCTCCAACAAATTCAAGTCAAATTAAAGGCTCACAACATAAGTAAGTTTCTTACATAATATCTTCTAACCAAAATATCTAGATATTAATCTAACTTAACCATTAAGTCGCTAATCTTCTAACTAAGCTCCCATGAACATCATTAAAATTTAGGTTTGGTCAAAACTAGATTAGTCTCTAATAAAATGATCAGCATCATAATAATCAATAAAAATTTATTTTCATCAATAAGTCAAAAATGACAAAAATACTCCTAGGCTCAAAAGTCACAAATAGTCATCCTAATCACATGGTTAGGTCCCTAGGTCATGGTTAGTCTCTAGGTCTTACAGTCTCTAGGGTTGCACTAGCAAAACATCAAAATCATAAGTCATGGTTTTAAAAAGTTTTAAATTGATTAAAAATTACCATAAATCATTATAATTAATATTAAATGATAATATTTACAAAATTTCAAAATTACCCTCATTTTAGAAAAGTGGGTGTTACAAGTCTACCCTCCTTAGAAGAATTTTGTTATCAAAATTAAGATGCTAGTACTCTTTCTAAGTCAAACACCCCAACAATCAAAGTCTCATAACCATGCAGTTCGACAATCATATGCGTCTATCCAAAATCATGATACTCAAAATCTTTATCATACTAGTGAGCAAGGCTACGATAATCACAGAGTCCTCGGCTAAGGTACATACCTCAAGAATCATGGTATTTAAAATTTTCACATTGCCGCATGCTTGGTCGCAAAAACCTTAAAATCACATACCCGAGAAATACATCCAAAACCAGACTATATGTCCTCACTATGTCAGCTAACATGACTATAGAAGACTATAGATCCCATAACTTAGGCGACCTAGCCCATACGACTTATCTCAGAAGAAAATTAAATCATAATGAAACACCAGATCAAAACTTATTAACAACGAGGAACAAATGGAAACGAATTTCAAGACAATATAAGGAGGAAAATACGGAAATGGAATCAAAAAGAACGGAACCTGCAATAAGCTCTCCTACTGCCTGAGCATCCTCAACTGTCATGGCATAAGCTCGCCCCTGCTGGCCTCCTCTTGCTTGCTGCTGGCCTACTGGATCCCTGGCTCCTGCTCCCTGAGTTGTCCGTCCTGCAGACTTGGGACACTCTCTTAACTGATGATCTGATGCTCCGCAGAGTAGGCACTTGCCTAGCCTCATCCAGCATTCGCCCCAATCGTGCCCTAGTTTCTTACAGAAATGACAAAGGATAACATGATGCTGTCTTGGGCCTGCTGCTGTCTCTGCTGCTGCTGTCACGACCCGTACCCGCTTTTCGGATGCGAGCTCGTGAACAAGCCAGCTACGTATCGAACAGACTCCATCCCGACTCGAATACGTATAAGCTGTCCAGAACAGGGTATCATGTCTAATCTAAACTATATCTCAATCCACAGGAATCATATAAAACAAGAATAAACAAGTATAGGTCATGGTCTGCAGCCCATTAGCATATTGTCCGATTAGACTCCAAGAATGATATGAGTCTATATAATAAGCAGAATATATCATGGTACTGAATATAAAGCACGAGATGATAATAAGGAAATATCACAAGCAATACCTGTATCATACATCGCAATCCTCTACCATCCTGGTCAGCTAACTAACTCCATGCAGTCGCTAAACCTGAAGAGATCATCAGGTCCTCAGAGGACTAGCAAGATACATAATATACAAGCCAACATGTAACAGTAAAAAGAAGCAAGAAAATCAAGGATATCCAACGAGACAAAATGAACCAAGACACAAGATCTAAACACGAGGATCCTAAGACACTGGCATGCCATACTAGAAATGGCTAATAGGTCAAAGCTATAGACTGCAGTAAAGGCAAGTACTCACAATCTATAGTGTCTCAATCGCTGTCAAGGCAAGTACACACAACCAAGATGGTAGCCAATCCTAGTATAAAATCCTATAGACTGTAGTCAAGGTAAGTACTCACAATCTATAGAATGTCAAAGTCAAGTCCTACTCAAGTCATGTCAAGTCAAGTCAAGTTAAAATCAAGTCGAGGGAATCGTGGTGTAGGACTAGACGACTCTATCAAGCAATACATATGAGACTAACACGGTGTAACAGATAGAATTATCATAACAGAAAGGAACAAGAATGTGCAGGCAACTAGAAACACGTAAAGTAAAACTATAACAGGGTGAGTGTACTAGACATGAAATAAAGCAATCACAAATGTAAGGAAAAGAACCACAGCGAGATGATGAACATGCATATAAATTATACTGTACAAGTTGGCAAGGTATACTTGCCTGGGGGTTGCACGGAGAACCAACAATATATCGCCAATCACAAGTCAGAAAGTCCAAGTCATCACAACTGTCTCCGAAACCTGAAATAAACGTTACCAACATTCTCAGAATAGTCAAATTAGCTTGGATTGCCTGTCCTTAAGTCCAATTCTGGACACAGGGGCAAAACGGTAATTTTGGACAAAAATGATGTCCGCTGTTGGACCTGTTTTGTACCAAAAAGTGTACCAGAGTCAATGGTCTCTAAAGTCGTCAAACAACATGTCTACGGATCCAATTTTACGATACGAACCCAACCGTATGTCCAGAGTTGGATTCCGGTGGGCCGTGCACAAAATCGCCCGTTGAGTAGAACCGTTGGGTCCACAAAACGATAATTTTGTCAACTGTCTCAGAATCGGACCAAACTTGGCATACAGGACCAGAAAAATGATACGGTCCTGTTGGCACAAGTTTCGTCTCGATCTGACAAGCGTGCACAAAGTAATTGGAGAATTTGCAAAGTGTACGATACGGTGAATTTCGACGGATACGCATCAAATTTGTCGCGCACACGCGACCAATTTGAATTTCGTCAAAGCCCACACGACCACGAAGCCGTTATGCAGCTTTCGATGCTTTCGGTTCGCGATCACGTTGCCCGGAATGGCGGGACGCACGTCATGTGGATGAATTTATACTGTTTTCGAAAACTGCTTTATTAGGTTTTCTCGATTTTTAGAATCGAATAACTCTACACCCACTTAATGAAATTACAATCTATAAAAAGGGTTTTACTGCCGTATATGTTGTCTAAATATGTGTTCAAATAGTTTTTCGATTCAGTTTATGGATTGGCGAGAAATCGCCTCCCAAGTTGCGTGTCTGGACTGTACTAGCGTCCTGTTTTGTCAGGTTTTCGGGTAAGTTCGTGTCGATTTCTCGACGAACATGAATAAGTTCCATAAGAACTAATCCACAGGGATCCGAGATGGTTATATCGGGGTCCTACCTGAGAAGTTGGATCGAAAAAATGTCGAACGAGCGTTGGGTACTCTCTCGTCGAAGTTGGGTTCGAAGAGGCTGCTGTTGCTGAGTTCCCTGGTGCGCGCGGCTGAGTCCCGGCGGATCTCCGGCGTGTCGCGGCGGCGCGCGTGGTGGCCGTGGGTACGCCCGCGGTGAACTCCGGCCCGGGTCGTCGGGGTGTCGACATTGGTTCGGTGTTTGGGTTTTAGAAATCTCACCTCTGTCTCTCTCTCTCGTATGTATATATATATCGACTACGGTTTACAGAACGCGGGGTGGTAAGTTCGGTTCTGGGAATAGGATGGGTCGGGGCTCGGCTGGGGGTTTTTCGGGCTGGGCCCACTTGGGACTGGGCCTCTTGGTCGTTTAGCTCGGGTTGCTGTTAGCTCTCGGCTGGGGAAAGGGTCAGGCCGTGCCTGGCCTGGGATGGTTTAGGTGGGCTGTGCCAAAACTTGGTTTCTTTTGTTTATTACTATTTAATAGTAACTATGTATATATATTTATACATTACAAATATATTTATACATATATATATTTATATATATACACCTACACGTATGTATTTGTATACATTTATGCATACGTACACACATATTATATGTAATTATATATTTTATATAAATACACACACACATATATTTATTTAGAAATTATATATCAATATATCTAATAATATATATATATATCTATACTTATATACGCATATTTATATATGCATATATACATACCAATATTTATATATATAAATATACATACATATATATATATATATACACACAGATAACCAATAATAGTAAAATAGTGTTATTTCTTAGTAACCTCATTAATATTGAAATAATAATAATAATAACAATGATGATAATAATAATAATAATAATAATAATAATAATAATAACAAAATTCGATAAACCGAATAAAGGTGTATATACCAATATGTACAGTCTAAAATCTCCAAAATATACGAGGGCCTATTTTATACAAAAAAGTCACTGAATAATACTAATAGTAATATTATTAATATTAAACTAAGAATACTTAGAGAATATTATTAGATCACTATTACGAAATACAACACAATCATTCCAAATTCCATCAATACGATTGTCATTGGACGTGCCGCATGACAACATGGGCTTGGCTCAGTTCGGGTGCAGTCTGGGCTGGCTTGGTACAACCGGGTCTTCTAATGTCAAATAATGTCACGCCCAGAACCAGATTACTGAAGAACGGGGACGTGCACAGCCAGCTACGTATAACGGAACGGCAACCATCCCGCTATACGGTCACGACTGTCTAGCTATATGAGGGTACGCTACAAACCATCAGTCTCTTAGGGTCAAATCAAGCTATTGTCTCAATCTCAACAAGTAATGATAGTTGCAAGATATCAGACCCCCAAATATACAATTGTAAGGCGTCCCAAACATTACATATCCAGATGATCATGAAGCTAGTCGTACAAAATGTAAGGACTAGCAGAGTTAAGTCATACATGATCAACTTCGAGTTGCCAATCATGATTACAGCCCGTAGGCAGACAAAAAGTAAAGTGCATCGAGCTAACAAGTGCTCGTCGGCTAAACGCCTCAAAAGAATATCAGTCTACAATACAGTGGAAGAAACAAAAAGAGAAAACCCATTCGTTGCCCGGGTTCCGTCTAGTGTTCACCATCGGGCTGGGAAGCAGGTCGATCCTTTGCTGCTGCTCCGGTATCTGGCCATACAAAACCAGCTGGGTCAGACCCCAGAAAGAGCAAGTGCCACAAAGGAGCCCACGAATAAGAACAAAAGCCAGCACATCAAAACATAAGAAAATAGAAAAAAAGTACGAGTAATAAGAATACCACAGGAGAATAAACGACTAGGGACGTGGAACCCTTCTGGGAGCCAGGTTACAACCCTTAAACCAAATAAGGACCGGGGTTGTAATCCTTCGCCTGAATAGTACCTCGTCTCTTAACCATTTATTATTAAAGATAAATAAAACAAACATGCTCAGGAAAAGCAGGTACTGGAGCTAGACAAGACTTAGACAAGGCTGGACAACATCCATTCACAATCGGCCAAGCAATCACTACGGCTTACTACTTTAACTAACTAGGGTTATCACAAGCCTAATTACTAAAAAGATGCAATGAGAATTCTAAGTCCGTTTACCTGTTTGTTACTACCTGAATGATCCCAGCAAGAAAAGAAAAAGATAGCATGATATAGCAGACACACTGTAGTAAGATACATGTGTCCTAAGGTACCACACTCGACGGCGGGCTGGAAGTGCGCTCATCTCGACGGATAGCAACAAATCCCGTGTATATATATATAAGGCCGGGACCAAAGGGGCAACAGGTAACTGGGAAATTCTCCATGAACTAATTGATCAATCTAGTCATTAACCTAGCCAGATTCAGTGCGAATCCCTGACCGTGGGAACCAGGGAGTCACGTCCTAGACATGATGCAAGACAAGACAAGTGGATTGCACAAGCAAGCAAGCAGGAACATCCACGGTGTCAAGTTGATTATACGAGTCAAGTTAGCCGTCGCAACAGCATCAAGATAAATCATGTCAGGATACTTGTCAGGGGTGCGCCACGACGGCCACTATCATGTCAGGTTGGTCATGTCAGGAGTGCACCACTACGGGTCTCTATCGTGTTATGCTAGTTCCTTGTCATACCATGCCATGTACAATAGTCATTCCAAACATATTAAGTAAAATCGAGTTCATGACAAAAGGCGTAAGGATATAAAATGGGCATAAAATATCAGAATACAGGGATATAGAAGAGTCAAGCTTAAAGAAATAAAACCAAAACTCTAAGAGCCAATGGGTTAAGCAGGGGGTCAAGGGGCAGGGCAGCGTACGCACAAAAGTCACGCACGCAGGAGAGCTGCGTGTGCGAAAAGTCACGCACGCAGGGGGGGCAGCGTGGGCGAAAAGTCACGCACGAAAGGCTTGCTCAAGTCTGCGTACCAAGGCACACTCAAGGGAGCAGCGTACGTGAAAAGTCACGTAGGCTCACTCAAGGCAGCGTACGTGAGAAAGTCACGCAGGCTCACTCAAGGCAGCGTACGTGAGAAAGTCACGCAGGCTCACTCAAGGCAGCGTACGTGAGAAAGTCACGCAGGCTCACTCAAGGCAGCGTACGTGAGAAAGTCACGCAGGCTCACTCAAGACAGCGTACGTGAGAAAGTTACGCAGGCTCACTCAAGGCAGCGTACGTAAGAAAGTCACGCAGGCTCACTAAAGGCAGCGTACGTGAGAAAGTCACGCAGGCTCAATCAAGGCAGCGTACGTGAGAAAGTCACGCAGGCTCAAGGAGACACGCTTCCAACAGGAAGCGTACTTAAGTCTGCGTACGCAGCGCTAAAGAGCACGCGTAGCTCAGTGTGCGTGAGCTAAGAAGCTCTGCACACTGCTCACTGTCTTCTCCAAACAGCAAGAACACCATGGCAGAACCCAAAACTTCAAAACAACATAACTTGGTCATCCGAACTCCAAATTCGGATTTCCAAAGTTCCAACTTGGGTGAAATTAAACTCTCTTCCACATAGAAACATCAGAACCCACAAAACTCTAACCAAAATAGATCAAAACATGCAAAAATCCGAAAATAGGAATAACTAGATCTAGAACAATGGAGGCTCCAAATCACAAAATGCCAAGAACTAATATTGATCACCATGTCCTAGTCTAGCAAATGGACAAAGAAAATATGGTTCTCATGTGGTGGCAAGATGCACTTGCCTAAGCGTTGGGTGTTGGGAGGAAGAAGAAGAAAATTTTAATGGTAGGAAGTTATAAGGAGAGAGAGAGGTTGGTGGGGTTATAAAGAGGGTGTTGTGGTGTGTTTGAGGGTGGAGCTTAGGGCTAAGGTGATCCAATGCATAATAAACCAAATCAAACCAATTCCTCCTCCTATCCAAATAAAACCAAGCTCCATTAATCAGAATTAATCCAGGAATGATAAATGACAATTAAACCACAATGCTAAGTATGAAATAAACCACAACTTAACTGATCAAGGAAAATGAAAAATACTGGTCAGAAATACGATCACGTATAAAATATGTATCACGAATTTCGGGGCACTACATCCTACCCACCTTAAAATAATTCCGTTCTCGGAATTCAATCAAGAGGCTAGAGATGTCGGGACAGCTATACTATCGCAAGCAATCTATGCTACCAATCAATCATACAATCATACATGCAAGCAAGGAATCGAAGTGCAAGGCATAAGAAAGATATCACACCTTACGAGCCAAACCGATTGGGATAACGTGATCAGATATCATCCTCACACTCCCACGTTTGACTCTCCAAGGAGCGATGAACTCAAGCAACATGAACTTAACTGATAGTCTTGCGCTTGAGGTCTCTCTCTTTGGTCAAACAGGGACACGGGCCTCTCCTCATACGAAAAAGGTTGGTACCAATAACCGTTTTTGAATGTTCTAGGACATGGCTCGGGTCCGGGATATACCGTTGTAGTTAGGACACATGGAACATGACATGTGCCCGCATAATGACGGTAGAAAAGCAAGATGAGAGGACACATATACCTCTCGGCCGATTCTGGATCTGGGCCTGGGCCAGGGCAAACTGTTGAGGCTTCTGCTGCTGGAAGGCCTGGGCCTGAGACGGCAATGGACCTAGGAACGGGAGCTGCTATGGCTGGTGAACTGGAGCTGGTTCTGGTGCTGGTGCTGGTGCTGGTCCCATAACCGAGGGACTAGTTACTGTCGATGACGATCTATTTCTGAACGGGCAAGATCCTATCATGTGGTCTGGTGCCCCACAAGCCAAGCACAATCCTTGTGCTCTGCGACACTCAGAAACAACGTGCCCAGGCTTCCCGTAATGAGTGCAGCCCATTGCGAAAGACTGCTTCTGCTTCCGTTGCTGGGGATAGGTCGGGGCAGAATGCTGTAAGGAGGTAACCGAATATGTCCTCATAGCTCCAATGGTCAGGGCCCTAGCTGTTGGGGCCGGTGCTGAGGATTGGTTCATCTGGTCGTGAGATCGCTTCCGATCTCCGGTCCAGTCCGCTATCCTTCGGGAAGTGTACTCATGCCTCCTCGCTGCTCGCAAGACGGCATCAAAAGTTTTGTGCTCGAACTGCTCGAGTGCCAATATGATTTCCAAGTGGAGTCCCTGCTGGAATCGCTGTGCTCTGTCTAGCTCAGTTGCCACCAAGGTGGGAGCAAACCGACTCAACCTTGAAAACTCGGCCGCATATCCGTCGACCGTCCTGCTCATCTGCCTGAGATTACTAAACCTGGTCCGCAGGTCATATCTAGCCATTGCGACGAAGTACTTGGTCTGGAACATATCACTGAATACCGCCCACATGACAGGCGTACCCAAACTCGCTGCTTGCATAGCCCACCAGCTGCGGGCTAAATCCAGTAACTGCAGGTGCACCACCGCCACCTTCTCTGCTTCAGGGGTCGTGGCTGCCTCTAAGATCACTTCAATGTCTTGTAGCCAGGCATCTGCAGCAATAGCATCCTCACTGCCGTCGAGGAAGGGAGGGTTCAGGCGCTTGAAATTGTTGACCGCACTGTTCCCTCGAGGACCACTTCTGTTCAGAGCATCTTGTACTGCTTGCTGTAAGGCATCACCTCGACGATCCTGAGACGCAATCAACTCACGGATGAGCCCTATCAAGGCCCTATCCTCTGATCCTGCTGGCTGAACTGGCTGGACTGGGGGCACTGGTTCTCCAGGAGGTATGGCTCGGGAGGCGCCTGCTGAGGACTGATCTTGATCTTCTTGCTGTTGCTGGGCTGCCGGCCGAACTTCTTCTGGCTGGACAACAGGAACGATGCCACTGAAGCAATGACATCAGGAACATTAAGAAAGGACCAGGATAGAACAATGATGCAAGCATGTTATCAAGTCAGGAATCCAAGGAGATAAGAATTACGAGTGGAGATCAAAGGCGAGTACAGATTGAGACACCTATCCGGTAAACCCTGACATCTCTTGATTGACAAGACCTGCATGGGCCACCACTAAAACTGTCACGCCCCAGAACCAGATTACTGAAGAACGGGGACGTGCACAGCCAGCTACGTATAACGGAACGGCAACCATCCCGCTATACGGTCACGGCTGTCTAGCTATGTGAGGGTACGCTACAAACCATCAGTCTCTTAGGGTCAAATCAAGCTATTGTCTCAATCTCAACAAGTAATGATAGTAGCAAGATATCAGACCCCCAAATATACAATTGTAAGGCGTCCCAAACGTTACATATCCAGATAATCATGAAGCTCGTCGTACAAAATGTAAGGACTAGCAGAGTTAAGTCATACATGATCAACCTCGAGTTGCCAATCATGATTACAGCCCGTAGGCAGACAGAAAGTAAAGTGCATCGAGCTAACAAGTGCTCGTCGGCTAAACGCCTCAAAAGAATATCAGTTTACAATACAGTGGGAGAAACAAAAAGAGAAAACCCACTCGTTGCCCGGGTTCCGTCTAGTGTTCACCATCGGGCTGGGAAGCAGGTAGATCCTTTGCTGCTGCTCCGGTATCTGGCCATACAAAACCAGCTGGGTCAGACCCCAGAAAGAGCAAGTGCCACAAAGGAGGCCACGAATAAGAACAAAAGCCAGCACATCAAAACATAAGAAAATAGAAAGAAAGTACGAGTAATAAGAATACCACAGGAGAATAAACGACTAGGGACGTAGAACCCTTCCGGGAGCCAGGTTACAACCCTTAAACCAAACAAGGACCGGGGTTGTAATCCTTCGCCTGAATAGCACCTCGTCTCTTAACCATTTATTATTAAAGATAAATAAAACAAACATGCTCAGGAGAAGCAGGTACTGGAGCTAGACAAGACTTAGACAAGGCTGGAAAACATCCATTCACAATCGGCCAAGCAATCACTACGGCTTACTACTTTAACTAACTAGGGTTATCACAAGCCTAATTACTAACAAGATGCAATGAGAATTCCAAGTCCGTTTACCTGTTTGTTACTACCTGAATGATCCCAGCAAGAAAAGGAAAAGATAGCATGATATAGCAGACACACTGTAGTAAGATACATGTGTCCTAAGGTACCACATTCGACGGCGGGCTGCAAGTGCGCTCATCTCGACGGATAGCAACAAATCCTATATATATATATATATATAAGGCCGAGACAAAAGGGGCAACAGGTAACTGGGAAATTCTCTATGAACTAATTGATCAATCTAGTCATTAACCTAGCCAGATTCAGTGCGAATCCCTGACCGTGGGAACTAGGGAGTCACGTCCTAGACATGATGCAAGACAAGACAAGTAGATTGCACAAGCAAGCAAGCAGGAACACCCACGGTGTCAAGTTGATTATACGAGTCAAGTTAGCCGTCGCAACAGCATCAAGATAAATCATGTCAGGGTACTTGTCAGGAGTGCGCCACAACGGCCACTATCATGTCAGGTTGGTCATGTCAGGAGTGCACCACTACGGGTCACTATCGTGTTATGCTAGTTCCTTGTCATACCATGCAATGTACAATAGTCATTCCAAACATATTAAGTAAAATCGAGTTCATGACAAAAGGCATAAGGATATAAAATGGGCATAAAATATCAGAATACAGGGATATAGAAGAGTCAAGCTTAAAGAAATAAAACCAAAACTCCAAGAGCCAATGGGTTAAGCAGGGGGTCAAGGGGCAGGGCAGCGTACGCACAAAAGTCACGCACGCAGGAGAGCTGCGTGTGCGAAAAGTCACGCACGCAGGGGGGACAGCGTGGGCGAAAAGTCACGCACGCAAGGCTCGCTCAAGTCTGCGTACCAAGGCACACTCAAGGGAGCAGCGTACGTGAAAAGTCACGCAGGCTCACTCAAGGCAGCGTACGTGAGAAAGTCACGCAGGCTCACTCAAGGCAGCGTACGTGAGAAAGTCACGCAGGCTCACTCAAGGCAGCGTACGTGAGAAAGTCACGCAGGCTCACTCAAGGCAGCGTACGTGAGAAAGTCACGCAGGCTCACTCAGGGCAGCGTACGTGAGAAAGTCACGCAGGCTCACTCAAGGCAGCGTACGTGAGAAAGTCACGCAGGCTCAAGGAGACACGCTTCCAACAGGAAGCTTACTCAAGTCTGCGTACGCAGCGCTAAAGAGCACGTGTAGCTCAGTGTGCGTGAGCTAAGAAGCTCTGCACACTGCTCACTGTCTTCTCCAAACAGCAAGAACACCATGGCAGAACCCAAAACTTCAAAACAACATAACTTGGTCATCCGAACTCCAAATTCGGATTTCCAAAGTTCCAACTTGGGTGAAATTAAACTCTCTTCCACATAGAAACATCAGAACCCACAAAACTCCAACAGAAATAGATCAAAACATGCAAAAATCCGAAAATAGGAATAACTAGATCTAGAACAATGGAGGCTCCAAATCACAAAATGCCAAGAACTAATGTTTATCACCATATCCTAGTCTAGCAAATGGACAAAGAAAATATGGTTCTCATGTGGTGGCAAGATGCACTTGCCTAAGTCTTGGGTGTTGGGAGGAAGAAGAAGAAAATTTTAATGGTAGGAAGTTATGAGGAGAGAGAGAGAGAGGTTGGTGGGGTTATAAAGAGGGTGTTGTGGTGTGTTTGAGGGTGGAGCTTAGGGCTAAGGTGATCCAATGCATAATAAACCAAATCAAACCAATTCCTCCTCCTATCCAAATAAAACCAAGCTCTATTAATCAGAATTAATCCAGGAATGATAAATGACAATTAAACCACAATGCTAAGTATGAAATAAACCATAACTTAACTGATCAAGGAAAATGAAAAATACTGGTCAGAAATACGGTCACGTATAAAATACGTATCACGAATTTCGGGGCACTACAAATAATATTAAATATAAATAATTAAACTATTTATAATGGTCATATCATAACTTAGCCTGGTTTTCCTAGTTAGGGCATCACTATGGCTCGGCCTTCCTTGGCATGGATAATACACTAGGCAAGGCATGCCACTGTACTATCCGTGACATGGTTTCTAGTCATCTTGTACTTCAAAACTCAACCCTGGCTAAAATTATCTACCGTAATAATTAACTAAATAAACATTTGTAAAATTCTAAAATCACTGTTCAAATCAGATAAATAAAATAAAAAAATTTCAAAATTCGGGGAAGGGGAGCTACAAATCTACCCACCTTAAAAGTAATTTTGTCCTCGAAATTCTAATTTCTAATAATTCCTAAAATTCAAAAGGAATTCTACTATTATCTAAATCTCCTTAAATTTAACTCCTCAAAAATAGTTTACAACCTTCCCCTCGCAATTTTGGTAACTACGAAATCTCGAGGACTTCTACCCACCTTTGGTCACACTACTCCTCAAAACAAGGTCACTAGAATCTTATGGTCTTCTAACTAGTTACTAACAATTATACCGGCAGATATCTAGGCATACGACATCTATAATCCCTCATATCTATAAGCAACCAAACATTTAATAGTCAAGCAATATTATACTATAATTTAAGAATTTCTGATAAATTCTAGATAGAACGATCGTTCATCACCTCGAAGTAAAAGGGACGAGAATCAATGGTACGAAAAGCAAGGAAGTATAATCGAGGGCAAATATGGAGTTTCAAGGACGTAGAGAAATTTCTAGGCAAATTTTCAAAGCAGAGTGGATTGAGATTTCTAAGGTTTAGTCAAAGTCGCAGGCTCGTACCAGTACAGTTACGTAACTAGTACGATATGCTCTGACCTGTATGGGCCACCACAAAAACTTGTCACGGCCCGTACCCGCTTTTCGAACGCGAGCTCGTGAGCAAGCCAGCAACGTATCGAACGGACTCCAGCCCGACTCGAATACGTATATGCTGTCCAGAACAGGGTATCATGTCTAATCTAAACTATATCTCAATCCACAAGAATCATATAAAATAAGAATGAACAAGTATGGGTCATGGTCTGCAGCCCATTAGCATATTGTCCGATCAGACTCCAAGAATGATATGAGTCTATAAAATAAGCAGAATATATCATGGTACTGAATATAAAGCACGAGATGATAATAAGGAAATATCACAAGCAATACCAGTATCATACATCGCAATCCTCTACCATCCTTCTCAGCTAACTAACTATATGTAGTCGCTAAACCTGAAGAGATCATCAGGTCCTCAGAGGACTAGCAAGATATATAATATACAAGCCAACATGTAACAGTAAAAAGAAGCAAGAAACAATCAAGGATATCCAACGAGACAAAATGAACCAAGACACAAGATCTAAACACGAGGATCCTAAGACACTGGCATGCCATACTAGAAATGGCTAATAGGTCAAAGCTATAGACTGCAGTCAAGGCAAGTACTCACAATCTATAGTGTCTCAATCGCTGTCAAGGCAAGTACACACAACCAAGACGGTAGCCAATCCTAGTATAAAATCCTATAGACCGTAGACAAGGTAAGTACTCATAATCTATAGAATGTCAAAGTCAAGTCCTACTCAAGTCATGTCAAGTCAAGTCAAGTTAAAATCAAGTCGAGAGAATCGTGGTGTAGGACTAGACGACTCTATCAAGCAATACATATGAGACTAACACGGTGTAACAGATAGAATTATCATAACAGAAAGGAACAAGAATGTGCTGGCAACTAGAAACACGTAAAGTAAAACTATAACAGGGTGAGTGTACTAGACATGGAATAAAGCAATCACGAATGTAAGGAAAAGAACCACAACAAGATGATAAACATGCATATAAATTATACTGTACAAGTTGGCAAGGTATACTTGCCTGGGGGTTGCACGGAGAACCAACAATGTATCGCCAATCACAAGTCAGAAAGTCCAAGTCATCACAACTGTCTCCGAAAGCTGAAATAAACGTTACCAATATTCTCAGAATAGTCAAATTAGCTGGGGTTGCCTGTCCTTAAGTCCAATTCTGGACACAGGGGCAAAACAGTAATTTTGGACAAAAACGATGTCCGCCGTTGGACCCGTTTTGTATCGAAAAGCGTGCCAGAGTCAATGGTCTCTAAAGTCGTCAAACTATATGTCTACGGATCTGATTTTCTGATACGAACCTAACCGTATGTCCAGAGTTAGATTCCGGCGGGCCGTGCACAAAATCGCCCGTTGAGTGGAACCGTGGGGCCAACAAAACGGTAATTTTGTCAACTGTCTCAGAATCGGACCAAACTTGGCATACAGAACCAGAAAAATGATACGGTCCTGTTGGCGCAAGTTTCGTCTCGATCTGACGAGCGTGCACAAAGTAATTAGAGAATTTGCAAAGTGCACGATACGGTGAATTTCAACGGATACGCATCAAATCTGTCGCGCACACGCGACCAATTTGAATTTCGTCAAAGCCCACACGACCACGAAGCCGTTACGCAGCTTTCGATGCTTTCGGTTCGTGATCACGTCGCCCGGAATGGCGGGACGTACGTCGTGTGGATGAATTTCTACTATTTTCGAAAACTACTTTATTAGGTTTTTCTCGATTTTTAGAATCGAATAACTCTACACCCACTTAATGAAATTGGAATCTATAAGAAAGGGTTTTACTGCCGTATATGTTGTCTAAATATGTGTTCAAATAGTTTTTTGATTCGGTTTATGGATTGGTGAGAAATCGCCTCCCAAGTTTCGTGTCTGGACTGTACTAGCGTCCTGTTTTGTCAAGTTTTCGGGTAAGTTCGTGTCGATTTCTCGACGAACATGAATAAGTTCCATGAGAACTAATCCACAGGGATCCGAGATGGTTATATCGGTGTCGTACCTGAGAAGTCGGATCGGAAAAATGTCGAACGAGCGTTGAGTACTCTCTCGTCGAAGTTGGGTTCGAAGAGGCTGCTGTTGCTGAGCTCCCTGGTGCGCGCGGCTGAGTCCCGACGGCTCTCCTGCGTGTCGCGACGGTGCGCGCGGTGGCCGTGGGTTTTGCCTGCGGTGAACTCCGGCCCGGATCATTCGGGTGTCGGCATTGGTTCGGTGTTAGGGTTTTAGAAATCTCACCTCTGTCTCTCTCTCTCTCTCGTATGTATATATATATTGACTACGGTTTACAGAATGCGGGGGGGCGGGGGGTTAGTTCTGTTCTGGGAATAGGATGGGTCGGGGCTCGGCTGGGGGTTTTTCGGGCTAGGACCACTGGGAACTGGGCCTCTTGGTCGTTCAGCTCGGGTTGCTGTTAGCTCTCGGCTGGGGAAAGGGTCAGGCCGTGCCTGGCCTGGGATGGTTTAGGTGGGCTGGGCCAAAACTTGGTTTCTTTTGTTTATTACTATTTAATAGTAACTAGGTATATATATTTATACATTACAAATATATGTATACATATATATTTATATATATACACCTACATGTATGTATTTGTATACATTTATGCATATGTACACACATATTATATGTAATTATATATTTTATATAAATACACACACCCATATATTTATTTAGAAATTATTTATCTATATATCTAATAATATATATATATATCTATACGTATATACGCATATTTATATATGCACATATACATACCGATATTTATATATATACATATACATATATATATATACACACACAGATAACCAATAATAGTAAAATAGTGTTATTTCTTAATAACCTCATTAATATTGAAATAATAATAATAATAATAACAATGATAATAATAATAATAATAATAATAATAATAATAATAATAATAATAATAATAATAATAATAAAATTCGATAAACCGAATAAAGGTGTATATACCAATATGTACAGTCTAAAATCTCCAAAATATACGAGGGCCTATTTTATACAAAAACGTCACTGAATAATACTAATAGTAATATTATTAATGTTAAACTAAGAATTCTTAGAGAATATTATTAGATCACTAATACGGAATACAACACAATCATTCCAAATTCCATCAACACGATTGTCTTTGGACGTGCCGCATGACTACATAGGCTTGGCTCAGTTCGGGTCCAGTCCGGGCAGGTTTGGGACAACCGGGTCTCCTAATGTCAAATAATAATAAATATAAATAATTAAACTATTTATAATGGTCATGTCACAACTTAGCCTGGTTTTCCTAGTTAGGGCATCACTATGGCTCGGCCTTCCTTGGCATGGATAATATACTAGGCAAGGCACGCGACTGTACTATCCGTGCCATGGTTTCTAGTCATCTTGTACTTCAAAACTCAACCCTGGCTAAAATTATCTACCGTAATAATTAACTAAATAAACATTTGTAAAATTCTAAAATTACTATTTAAATCAGATAAATAAAATAAAAAAAATTTAAAATTCCGGGAAGGGGAGCTACAGCTGCACCTGCTAAAACGGAGCACGGCCCTAAAACTGCTGCTGATGAAAGTGGACCCTCGGCTGCTGATATTGCTGCTGAATCTGTATGTTAGGTCTCTTGGCCTGGCCTCCACTGCTGCTGACACCGTGAGCATCTCATCCCCTCTTGAGCCTCAGCTCAAGGTCATCCTCCGCTGCTAGGGCACCCACCAGGATCTCCTCAAAAGTGGCACTACGGGCACTCTTCGTATAGGACTTCACCTCCTTGACTACCCCCTTACTGAACCTCCGGGCCTTCGTCGCCTCAGAAAGCCCTCAACAAATCTTTCCAAACGGCAGAACTCCCCGGTGTACTCCTCGACAGTCTGACTGCCCTGCACTAAAGCCTCGAACTACGTCTCGAGGGCACCAAGTGCTGCATCGGGGAAGAACTTTTCCTTGAACAGCTTTTTAAAAGCTGCCCAAGTCTGCCGAACTGTACCAACCCTCTGATCTGTCTGATACCACGTGCGAGCTAAGTCCTGCATCATACTAGCTGCCGCCTCAATCTATAGTCTCTCAGGAATCTCCGCTAGCCTGAAGATCTCCTCCATATGCTCGATCAAATCATCTGCGTACATGATGCCCTCTGTGCCCCTGAAGTCTTGTGGGTGCATCTTCTGGAAGTCCTGTATGCCCTTCTCCTTCGGCTAATGCTGCTGCTGACCTACCGGAGGCTGAGCTGTAGCCCTCTCAACTGTCGTCAGGGCCAAATCGATTCCTCGACTGAACTCTGCCGTTTGACGCTGCTGCTGAGCCTGCTGAGCCTCCATAAACTGCTAGAAGAAGGTTAACAGTTGCACTACATCAACTGATCCCGTAGGTGGTGGCTGCTGAAACGTATCCGGAATGACGGAGGAAGACCTTTGAACAGATGGAGGCGCACCCCCAAAAGCTGCAGAAACTCCGACATGCGAAGTGATAGGAGGATCTGCGGTACCAGCGTCTACAATCGGGTAATTATAAAGAGGGAATGGTGATAATACATAAATGAGTGTGTGTGTGTGTGATTACTACATACATGCATACATTACTACATACATGCTTGCATCATGTAATTATATAAATTGATGATTATATATATATATATATATATATATATATATATATATATATATATATATATATATATAAAGAGGGAATGGGGATAATACATAAATGAGTGTGTGTGTGTGTGATCATAATGAGTGAGTGACTGTGAGCAATGAGAGAGGGAGTAAAGGGGTGTGTGTGTAGACTGTGTACAATGGCAGTATGTGTGTTCTCAGTTATTGGTATATATACCCAATTTTCAGTCTCATACAACCCCATTCCAGTTTTCAGTTTAAACTTAAATAATCTAAGGTTTTCATACATGGGGAGAAATCTCAGTTTTTTTCCAAAACCATTTTCATTTTCAGCTTTTACTAACTATTCTCAGATTTTTTCTTATTCATTCTCAGTTAATAGCTCAGTTAACAATCAGAAATCCCAAGTTTGGCATCATGTTTGAAATCCCAAATTAACATTAAACCCAAAGTCTAAACCCCAGGATCAAATGAAAACCCAAAGTTCATATTACATTCTCTGTTTTTATTCATTATCCTAGTTTTCAGTTAACAGTCCACATGTGTACAGAATTGTAGATAGGCGTGTGTATAAATGTGCATGGGTTTACAGTCTTGTAGGGCTTAGTTATATGTGTATAGATTTCAGATTAGTGTGCAGGTTTCATGGTTTATAGGTAAATGCATGTAGGCAATGTGGTGTTAAGTAGTGTATTAACGTTCAGATTTATGTGGGCAGCATGCTCAGGTTTCAGTTTGCATATAGGGTTAAGTAAGGTATCAGAATATTGGGTATCAACCCCTCGAAAACTCTAAACACAACCAGATAGCAATTTGTTGAATCCCAGTCATGCATTCAAACACCACAAACATGTACATGTGTATACAGCATCAAATTAACATTTTTAAATTAATTAATTTCATTTTTAAACTCAGAATTATAAACCAAAATTGTCCGTATCAGAGTTATTGGGGAAAACATAATTTCACATCAAAATACATTTAGAAACCCATGAAAATGTGTCGAAGAAGTGTCGTGGACATGCAGGGGTGCTTTACAGGTAGTGTCGAATCCACAAAATAGGACTCGACGTGTCGAAATAGGGTTTAAGCATGCACGAACACAGACTGCACTAGGCAACGTCGTGCATTGGGTTCGGGGCTTCATGGACACTCCACAAGACACGAGACGACATGTGATCATGTCCACACGTAGCTTTGACATAGGGCTACATGATCGACATGTCACCACGCGTCCACGTCGCGTTAGGACACGACACGACGTGCGTATTAGAGAGGAAACTTCGACTGCACGCGCACAGTATAAATCCAGTACGGGGCCAAATTCTCCTCGTGTGGTGAACCATTTGATCCCAAACTTTGGGAGGTTAATGTCAGACATTGCCCCGACATCCACCTCAAAAATCTCGTGTCTACGTGTCCTGAGTAGGGAGAACTCAGTGTCGACCAACAGGGCACCGTCCTAGCTGACAGCGAGCATGTTCGTGTCCTATTTGGACACGGACACGGCTCCGAATTCAACTCAGTCCATGGGAAAAACAATACATGCATATAAATCATCATTTCCATTCAAATTCCTTTCAAAAATAGCAAATAAATTCCCTTTGTGACATTTCATCAAAAACATGTGTATGTAGACTGATACGTGCCCGATACGGACACCAAAATAATACAAAATCTTACCAAACTCACTCTACAACTAGGGGACACCTACATGAATACAACTATGGAAATAAATCAAGAATTGAAAGGGTTTTGATGGGTTTTACCTATTGAGGGTGAAACCTCAATGAAGAGTGCTTTGAATGAGAGCCTTTTCTCAACTTGAAATGATTCCAAGCCTCCAAATCCTTGCTAGCTAGTCTCCAATGATATCCCCTGCTATTGAGGAGTCCAATAAAATCAGTTTGGTCCAATTTGGAGGAGAAATGGAGAATTGGTGAAGGTTTGGGGAAGAACACAAGTAGGGATTTATGTAGGTATTTAAAAGAGGCAAGAACTTTGAAGAGATGATTAAATAAGGGGAAGAGGCACTTGATGGTTGTGATAAAGGCTAGGGTTAGGGTTTTAGATGAGTGGTTGAGGCTTCTACAACAAATTCAAGTCAAATCAAGGGCTCACAACAAAAGTAAGTTTCTTACATAATATCTTCTAACCAAAATATCTATATATTAATCTAACTTAACCGTTAAGTCTCTAATCTTCTAACTAAGCTCCCATGAACATCATTAACATGTAGGTTGGGTCAAAACTAGGTTAGTCTCTAATAAAATGATCAGCATCATAATAATAAATAAAATTTTATTTTCATCAATAAGTCAAAAATGACCAATATATCCCTAGGCTAAAAAGTCACAAATAGTTATCCTAATCACATGGTTAGGTCTCCATGGTCATGGTTAGTCTCTTGGTCATGTAGTCTCTAGGGTTGCACTAGCAAATCATCAAAATCACAAGTTATGATTTTAAATAGTTTTAAATTAATTAAAAATTACCATAAATCATTATAATTAATATTAAATGATAATATTTACAAAATTACCCTCATTTTAGAAAAGTGGGTGTTACAAGTCTACTCTCCTTAGAAGAATTTTATCTTCGAAACTAAGATGGTAGTACTCCTTCTAAGTCAAATACCCCAACAATCAAAGTCTTAGAACCATACAGTTCGATAATCATATGCGTCTCTCCAAAATTATGATACTCAGAATCTTTATCATACTAGTGAGCAAGGCTACGATAATCACAGAGTCCTCGGCTAAGCTACAAACCTCTAGAATCATGGTATTTAAAATTTTTGCGTTGCCGCATTCTTAGCCCCGAAAACCTTAAATTCACATACCCGAGAAGTACATACAAAACCAGACTATATGTCCTCACTATGCCAGCTAATATGACTATAGAAGACTCTAGATCCCATAACTGAGGCGACCTAGCCCATACGACTTATCTCAGAAGAAAATTAAATCATAATGAAATACCAGATCTGTCACGACCCGCACCCTAGAGTAAGGACACGAGACGTAGATACGTCCAGCCTACGCCGCAGTGTCGGCAGTAGAACGCTGTCCTAGGTCTCATGCATCTAACAGTATAAGGCTAAGCAGTTTACACTCCCCGAATAGGGGTGACAGAGCAGAATGTAAACTCAATCACAACTAAGAAAGAAGAAGCACGATATGATATAGAACTCAAAATGAAATACAGATGATCAGAAGAGTCTAAGTGTCTAAGATAACATCTCAATAAACGTCCAGAATATAAGGTCTCAACTACAGAGAATGAAAGAATATATACAATCCAGATCTCAAATGACAGAAATAGTAAAACCTAGACTAGGAAGCCTCAGTCTCTATAGCTAGTAGATCTGGCTGGAAATCCGGATCACAGGTATCATCTAGAGCTGTCCCATAAAAAGTATCAACACCAGCCTCTTTCTCGTCCTTTGTAAACATATCAACGATGCCCAATCAGGACGGAGCGAGCACAATACATCTCAACAGATCATAGCAGGTTAGACAATATAATCATACAGTAAAGTAAGATACAGGATCTGAAAGAAAGTACAGAATGTAAAGGAGATAGCTGTAATGGAAATATCTACTATAAATAGAGAACTAACAGTGGCTAGTAAGTTAGAGTACAATATAGACATGTGAATGGCATAGGAGATTCTGATGAGACGGAGGTGATCAGATGAGATACTACTTGGGTATTATTCACATGCCTACTTCTACTCCCCCATACACCCAATCATTACACAAGGATCCAGCTAGGTTATGTTACGATCCATGCAATGGCCCATAAGGGGTGATACATGGTTGTCCCATAAATGGAGATTCTAGGAATGTCCATAAATGAGGGATTCAAGGAAGACTCTGTGATCATGAGAGTACATGTCACAAGTGATTCAATAAACCATGAAGCATAGTGATACACAATGTAAGTGAAACGCACAGAACATGTAGTATCCGATGCTCCGTAAGGGGATAACATCTCAAGAAAGGATCCATATAGTACTAATCCGTGTGACCAACATGACAGCATCAAGTAAAGTAATTTAAAGCAGGAGAATAATTCTAACAGGATATAAAATGATCAGAGAATGTACTTGCCTGCTATCTGAATGTCCGAGAGAAATGTACTGTCCGAGGAGAGGTGTCTGGCTCCTAATCAGAACAGCACAAGTCACACAAGTCCACATTGGTAAAATAAAGCCCTACTATGCATTCTACATGATTCTAGGTCAATCTAGACAAAAATAAATTCTTGGTCAACTCTGGTCAACCCTAGAAGTCAAACTAGGTCAAACTATGGTCTAACCAAACCATTCTAGGTTAAACAAGGCTATACTAGTCTAACTAGGCTATACTAGGTCCAAACTAGCCCATACTAGTCTAAGAAGTCTATACTAGCCTATTACAACATAAAGTCAAATCCAACATCACACAACCTATATTGCATCTAGGCCTACACATGGAAATCACATAATACATATATATATATATATATATATATATATATATATATACATACATATAGGCTATCACCACATGTATATGTATATAGGCATACTAAATAGGCATGCATCATTCATGTTATACTTATATATATTCAATATACATTATATACATTATACACATTATACATTAACTATATATATGAAGAAGAGTCAACAGTATGTGTGTGTGTGTGTGTGTGTGTGTGTGTGTGTGTGTGTGTGTGTGCATAGAGTGAAGGCAAGATTAAAAGTGAAGTGTATACTAGAGTGTCACATGTACATGTAAATGTGGGTGTGTGAGTGAGGTGTACAGTCCAATACTGGGCAGTTAAACAGTGTGGAATATGAGTGAATGTATGAGTGAACATAGGCAAGTGTGGTGAGCGATACGCATGTGGCAAGAGTGTGTGTCAAGTGAGTGATACATGTGAGCTATCAGTCCAATTGGGCAGTAGTGTAGAATGTTCAGCAAGTTAAGTGCAGAAATGAAAAAAGGAATGAAAGGAAATCAGTTCAGTCTATGTTCAGTAGAAAAGGAAAACCAAAATATTGTATTCTCAGTTTAAATCAGTCAACCCAAAACTCAGTATTCAGTCCAATCTTTCAAAACCAGATTACAAACCCAATCAATCACCATAATTCCCCAAATTTGACTTACAAGTAGATTAATCATAGGAGAACTATATTAGGATATAAAACATATAAGTAGAAGCATTAAATTGGATTAATCAGTTGGCAAATTTCATTTTTAAAATCTGGAATTAAACTGAAATAGGAATTGATACTTAGGATTCAGAAAATTACTAGGTAAATGAGAAATTATGTATGAAAACGAACTAAAGTGTCAAAATATTGGTTGGTAAACAAGGAGTGGGGTGTGAACATGTCATTCAGTGTAAATGTGTCCCACCACGAGGAGACAAATGTGTCCAAACAATTTAAAACACCAAAACATCAAACTAGACACAGTGCAGTGCAAAACAGTGTCGTACATGTATTTTCAGTACTCGTGCACTTGACACAAAGCGACACAGATCTCGTGATCGTGTCCCAGTGTCGAGGGAGTCTAGGGCTAGGTCGGGGACACCCTGATACGTGTCCACGATGCGCGTGTGGGTGATACGACACACGTATCAGTGTAAAAAATCTACTGACACACCCATAGTATAATACCAGTGTGCAGCTAATTACGTGTCCGACACGACACGAGAGACCCTCAAACTTGACACACGTGGTGTCAGTCAATGTCCCTTCGTGTGTGTCCAATATCTCGTGTCCAAGTGTCGTATCCACTGTGCATTCACACCCAAGTAGCAGGACAGATCTGTGCAGCAGAAATGTGTGTGTTCACGTGTCCAAACCGACACGACACAACACGAAAACCAACTCAGTCAACCAAATTCTAACAAGCACCACTAAACCCTAGAATCCTATTCAAAACTTTCCTCGAAATTAGGTCGAAATCCTCTTTGGGGCATTTCATCAAACACTAGGTTATAGGGACTGATATGTGTCCAAATAGGACACAAATTGGACACAATATCCTCCAAAAATCTAGGGTTAGCTAGGGGACACCTAGATCTAGGCTAATATGCAATAATAACAGCAATTTTAATAAGTTTTGAAGGAATTACCTATAGGTGTCAATTTCTCCAAAAAGCTCCAAAGAGGGGTGTTCTTTTTGATGGCCAAACTTCACCAAATTGTCCACACTCTGAAATTTCTTAACACAAACAGCAAGTAGAAGGAATTTAGAACCCATTGCAATTAGTTTGGATGGAAATAGAATTAAATTAGATTTTTTAGAAATTATTGAAGTTGGGGATTTACCTCTTTTTCTAACTTGTGATCTTTCCTAAAAGAGGCTAGCCCTAAATAGAAGAGAGTAAAAATAGGGGGGTTCCCAATGGCCGGCCAAGCTAGGGTTAGGGTTAGGGTTTTTAGGGGTGCATCTAAGGCTAGCAATACAGTCTATTTGAATGGCCTAGAATCTTGGGCTCCTTCCTAGTCAAGTTGCAACCCACTCAACCTAGCTAATCATGACTTAAACCCATTTAACCAATACTAAATAAAACTCAATGGCTCACTAGACTAGCTATGACTAATCTAGGTTAGGTCCAATCTAAGTTAGGCTAATCTAAACCATATAAAAATTAATTAAATAATATTTAAATCACACCATTCAAATAAATCATTTTAAATTCCTAATAAAATATATTAAATTCAAATAATTCAAAAATGACAAAAATATCCTTAAACTAAAAATGATAAATGAAATACCCTAATCACATGGCTAGGCTCTAGGTCACTATCTCTAGGGTTACACTAGCAAAACACCAAATCACAAGTCATGATTTTAAATAGTTTAAAAATGATTAAACATCACCAAAAAATTATAATATGAAATAAATATCAATAAATAATAATTATAATTACAAAATTTTAAAATTATCCTCATCTGAAAAACTGGGTGTTACAAGATCAAAACTTATCAACAACAAGGAACAGATGGAATCGAATTTCAAGACAGTTATAAGGAGGCAAATGCGGAAATGGAATCAAGAAGAACGGAACCTGCAATAAGCTCGCCTATGCCTGAGCATCCTCAACTGTCATGGCGTAAGCTCGCCCCTGCTGGCCTCCTCTAGCCTGCTGCTTGCCTACTGGAGCCCTGGCTCCTACTCCATGAGTTGTCCGTCCTACAGACTTGGGACACTCTCTCAACTGATGATCTGATGCTCCGCAGAGTAGGCACTTGCCTAGCCTCGTCCGATATTTGCCACAATCGTGCCCTAGTTTCTTACAAAAAGGATAAAGGATAACATGCTGCTGTCTAGGGCCTGCTGCTGTCTCTACTGCTGCACCTGCTGAAATAAAGCACGGCTCTGAAACTGCTGCTGCTGAAAGTGGACCCTTGGCTGCTGATACTGCTGCTGAATCTGTATGTGAGGCCTCTTAGCCTGGCCTCCACTGCTGCTGACACCGTGAGCGTCTCGTCCCCTCTTGAGCCTCAGCTCAAGGTCATCCTTCGCTGCTAGAGCACCCACCAGGATCTCCTCAAAAGTGGCACTACGGGCACTCTTGGTGTAGGACTTCACCTCCTTGACTAGCTCCTTCCTGAACCTCTAGGCCTTCGTCACCTCAGAAAGCCCCTCAACAAATCTGTCCAGATGACAGAACTCCCCGGCGTACTCCTCGACAGTCTGACTGCCCTGTACCAAAGCCTCGAACTGCGTCTCGAAGGCACCAAGTGCTGCATCGGGGAATAACTTCTCCTTAAATAGCTTTTTGAAAGCTACCCAAGTCTGTCCAGCTGTACCAACCCTCGGATCTGTCTGGTACCACGTGCGAGCTAAGTCCTACATCATACTAACTGCCGTCTCAATCTGCAGTCTCTCAGGAATCTTCGCTAGCCTGAAGATCTCCTCCATATGCTCGATCCACTCGTCTGTGTACAGTATGCCCTCTGTGCCCCTGAAGTCTCGTGGGTGCATCTTCTAGAAATCTTGTATGCCCTTCTCCTTCAGCTGATGCTGCTGCTGACATGCCAGAGGATGAGCTGTAGCCCTCTCAACTATCGTCAGGGCCAGATCGATGCCCCGACTGAACTCTGCCATCTGACGTTGCTGCTGAGCCTGCTGAGCCTCCATAAACTGCTGGAAGAAGATAAACAGCTATACTCCATCAACTGATCCCGTAGGTGGCGGCTGCTGAAATGTATCCGGAATGACGGGGGAAGACCTCTGAATAGGTGGAGGCGTACCCCCAAAAGCTGTAGAAACTCTGACATGCGAAGTGATGGAAGAAGCTACGATCCCAGCGTCTACAATCGGGCGAGAGGTGGCAGACCTCTCACCTGCGTCTGTTGGGCCAGAGCGATGCAATCGTATCTCGATCACCATCCGGAAGACAGATCGAACAAGGAATCAATATCGAGATAGAAGCGATAAATCAAGGAAGGACAGTTTATTTCAAAAGCAAGCATTAAAGCAGTAAGAATTTTGATAACAAGAATCAGGTTAAGAGCTTTTTCTAATGTGATTGATTACCTCAAAATATCCTACTCCTACTACAGGCTATAGTGATACTCTAGTTTGAATACCACTATATAAACTCGACCTGCATAGGCCACTACTAAAAATGTGTCATGACCCGCACCCAGTGTAGGGACACGAGAAGTGGGTACGTCCGACCTATGCCGCAGTGTCGACGGTAGAACGCTGTTTTAAGTCATGATCTCAACTAACCATAATATGATATACTCTCCAAACGGAGGCCAATCACAGAAGGTACAACTCAATCACAAGTCTAAAGATGGAAAATAGCACGATATGATAGATAATGAAATCCTGAAACTGAGGTACAAACAGAAGAGAAATAAATCTAAGTTAACAACAACTAGTCTCAACATCTCAAATATAATACAACTCTGAAACCATAAACAACAAATGACATGAAAAAAAGAAATAACGTTCTAACTATCTACTCTAGGCAATGGTAGGATCCTCAGCAGCTGCCTGAACCTCCTGGGTGTCCAGGTTGCAAGTGTCATCTAAGCCTCCTCCGTAGTAGGTAGGGCAGAACTTCTCCTCATCCTCTGTAATATTTTTAACAGGTCCATTCAGGACAGGAACGAGCACAATATAACTCACGCAGTTTATATCATGGTAGGAAATATAAGCAAGCAATAGAGTAAGATACATGAAACGATGTAAGAAGATGTACCTAAAAATATGAGAGGTATTTGATAACTGGAAATATATACATGATAAGTAAGAACTGTAAATGACTAGTGATTTAGAGTACGAGATGCATGTAATTGGCTTGGATTGAACATGATATAACATGGGTGAAGATGAGGGACACTAGCCAAGAAGGCTGTATTGTACATAATAACACATGAAAAATAATAGAGTGAACATGATGGGTAAATCACATGACCATTTATACTCACCCCTACCCACAATCAATACACAAGGATCCAGTCAAGTTACGTTACGAACATGATATTTTGGTTACACACGAAGCACATGAGGAAACATGAACGTACATGAGAGCACATAAAAGTACATGAGCGTACATGAAAGCATATGAGAGAACATGAGAGTACATGAATAACGCAAAAGCAAGGAATACATGATGTACATGAAACACATGACATAAAATATCCGATACGCCCGCAAAGGGGGATAACATCCCATGAAAAGATCCATATATTACCACCGTGATGATATCGTGTCAGCATCAAGTTAAGTAATCTAGAGCCAGAATATAAATCCTAACATGTATGAAACGGTTAGAGAATGTACTCGCCTGATATCTAAAAGTCCGAAGTGAATATACTATCTGATGAGAGATATCTGGCTCCTATTTAGAACAGCACAAATCAAGATATATACAAAGGATGATAAATGACGTGTACAATACATCTACATGATTTTTAGGTCAATCTAGGCCAAAGTCAACTCTTGGTCAACTCTAGTCAACGATATAGTCAAACTAGGTCAACTATAGTCAACTGTAGTCAAACTTTCTAGGGTTTGGTCAATAATGGTCAACTAGTCTAGGTTAGTCAAGTCTAGTCTAGCCCATGCCTATGCATACAAGAATACCATGTCTACATTAACCTACACTAGCTAGTACTAACATAGATAGCCTATATAAAAGTATACACTATATAGGCCTATATTATAGAGACTAATATATACATAGCCTCTACTATATAGACTAACCTATATATATAGATATTCAAATATAATCATCAATTTATATATTTACATACTAGCATATAATACTAGATACATGCTTGCATCATTCTTATATATATATATATATATATATATATATATATATATATATATATATATATATATATATATATATATATAAAGAGGGAAGGGGGATAATACATAAGTGAGTGTGTGTGTGTGAGCGTAGTGAGTGATTGACTGTGGGCAATAAGAGAGGGAGTGAAGGGGTATGTGTGTAGACTGTGTACAGTGGCAGTAGGTTTGTTCTCAGTTATAGGTATATAAACCCAATTTTCAGTCTCATACAACCCCAATCCAGTTTTCAGTTTAAACTTAAATGATCTAAGGTTTTCATACATAGGGGGAAATCTCAGTTTTTCCAAAACCATTTTCATTTTCAGCTTTTACTAACTATTCTCAGATTTTTCCTTATTCATTCTCAGTTAATAGCTCAGTTAACAATCGGAAAACCCAAGTTTGGCATCATGTTTGAAATCTTAAATTAACATTAAAGCCAAAGTATAAACCCCAGGATCAAATGAAAACCCAAAGTTCATATTACATTCTCAGTTTTTATTCATTATCCTAGTTTTCAGTTAACAGTCCACATGTGTACAGAATGGTAGATAGGTGTGTGTATAAATGTGTATGGGTTTACAGTCATGTAGGGCTCAGTTATATGCGTATAGATTTCAGATTAGTGTGCATGTTTCATGATGTATAGGTAAATGCATGTAGGCAATGTGGTGTTCAGTAGTGTATCAATGTTCAGATTTATGTGGACAGCATGCTCAGGTTTCAGTTTGCATATATGGTTTAGTAAGGTATCATAATATTGGGTATCAACCCCTCAAAAACTCTAAACACAACCAAATCGCAATTTATTGAATCCCAGTCATGCATTCAAACACCACAAACATGAACCAATGTATACAGCTTCAAATTAACATTTTTAAATTGATTAATTTCATTTTTAAACTCAGAATTATAAACCAAAACTGTGGGTATCAGAGTTATTGGGGAAAACATAACTTCACATCAAAATACATATAGAAACCCATAAAAATATGTCGAAGAAGTGTCGTGGACAAGCAAGGGTGCCTCACAGGTAGGGTCGAGTCCACACAATAGGACACGACGTGTCGAAATAGGGTTTAAGCATGCACGGACATAGACTGAGCTAGGCATCGTCGTGCAGTGGGTTCGGGGCTTCGTGGATGCTCCACAAGACACGAGATGACACGTGATCACGTCCACACATAGCTCTGACATAGGGCTCCATGATCGACACGTTACCACGTGTCCACGTCGCGTCAGGACACGACATGACGCGCATATCAGAGAGGAAACATCGACGGCACGCGCACAGTGTAAATCCAATACGGGGCCAAATGCTCCTCGTGTGGTGAACCATTTGATCCCAAACTTTGGAAGGTTAATGTCAGACATTTCCCCGACATCCACCTCAAAAATCTCGTGTCTACGTGTCCTGAGTAGGGAGAACTCAGTGTCGAATAGCAGGGCACCGTCCTAGCTCATAGCGAGCGTGTTCATGTCCTGTTTGGACACGAACACGGCTCCGAATTCAATTCAGTCCATGGGGAAAACAATATATGCATATAAATCATCATTTCCATTCAAATACTTTTCAAAAATAGCAAATAAATTCCCTTTGTGACATTTCATCAAACACATGTATATGTAGACTGATACGTGTCCGATACGGATACCAAACTAATACAAAATCTTACCAAACTCACTCTACCGCTAGGGAACACCTAGATGAATACATCTATGGAAATAAATCAAGAATTGAAAGGTTTTTGATGGGTTTTACCTATTAAGGGTGAAACCTGAATGAAGAGTGCTTTGAATGAGAGCCTCTTCTTAACTTGAAATGATTCCAAGCCTCCAAATACTTGCTAGCTAGTCTCTAATGATATCTCCTACTGTTGAGGAGTCCAATGCAATTGGTTTGGTCCAATTTGGAGGAAAAATGGAGAATTGGTGATGGTTTGGGGAAGAACACAAGTAGGGATTTATGTAGGTATTTAAAAGAGGCAAGAACTTTGAAGAGATAATTAAATAAAGGAAAGAGGCTCTTGATGGCTGTGATGAAGGCTAGGGTTAGGGTTTTAGATGAGTGGTTGAGGCTTCTCCAACAAATTCAAGTCAAATCAAGGGCTCACAACAAAAGTAAGTTTCTTACATAATATCTTCTAACCAAAATATCTAGATATTAATCTAACTTAACCATTAAGTCTCTAATCTTCTAACTAAGCTCCCGTGAACATCATTAACATGTAGGTTAGGTCAAAACTAGGTTAGTCTCTAATAAAATGACCAACATCAAAATAATCAATAAAAATTCATTTTCATCAATTAGTCAAAAATGACTAAAATACCCCTTGGCTAAAAAGTCACAAATAGTCATCCTAATCACATGGTTAGGTCTCTATGGTCATGGTTAGTCTCTAGGTCATGCAGTCTCTAGGGTTGCACTAGCAAAACATCAAAATCATAAGTCATCGTTTTAAATAGTTTTAAATTGATTAAAAATCACCATAAATTATTATAATTAATATTAAATGGTAATATTTACAAAATTTCAAAATTACCCTCATTTTAGAAAAGTGGGTGTTAAACTTTGTATATCTTTACTTGGATATAATTTTCTCATAATATAATGAATTGATGATTTGTGTTAAGCCTTGCCTTAGAGTTGATAGTATAGTCTGGCTTTATAATGGTAACCTAGTAGCTAAATCTCTGCTATTTAAGATTCCAGTTTCATATAGGATAATGGACTGTCTAACAGCCCTGATGATTTATTATTTTCCTTATCCTTTTAGAATGTCACCCATGACCAGAGCCTGTCCCCAGTGCATAGCTGCAGTTTCTGTTGAGACCGAGATTGTGCTTCCCCCTCTAATTGCCCAGGAGGTGTTAGCAGCCTCACTGGAGAGCCTTCCTCCACCTCCTATCCTTCAGGAGAGAGCTGTAGTTTAGTCTGAGATTGAGGGCCTGCCTTTGCCACCCGGGATGGTACCCCATAACATTTTCTATGGAGCTCAGATTTATAGACTCCTCTAGGATGTGTGGGAGGTACAAAGACTACAGGTCGAGCGTATGAAGGAACAGGATTTCAGTATCCAGTTGCTTTGGGACTACATACATTCGATGGGAGATCCTAGTCCCAAGAGAGCGAGGAGTAGTGTATACTCAGAGCCCCAGGAGTACCGAAGCTACCAGCCCAAACCAGCCTATCCAATTCAGATTCTTGTCCGGCAGGGGCCAGCTGAGCGAGTGCCTACATGTGCCTTCTGTAAGAAGTCTGGACACGCATGGGAGGACTGTAGGAAGAGACTAGGATTGTGCCTATACTGTGGATCAGCTGGACACAGGATGTTACACTATCCTACTATTCCATCCCCACCCAAAACCCAGTTTCCAGGAGAGGGTTCCAGCCACCCGACCTAGTTCTAGGTGAGTTCTTGATCTATACCTTAGCCCGTCTCTGATAATTGCTATACCCTACCATATCGTTTATGTTTTTTGATACCTTGTGACTTCTTTGTGCTGTAATATGACTAGAATGGCTAGATGGAAACCCTTGAGTAAGCATTCTAGATAGACGAATGTTCCTTCTGTGACTTTGATTTTCGGAGTGTCAGAGTTGTAAGTTCTGGAAACTTCCTTCATGGGTTTATAGTAGACAAGATTAACTTCATGCTGATATATCATATCCCACTCAAACTTGTTCCCTTGTACTACTTTTGCATCACAACTTCTGGTTCAATTTAGGCCATTTGACCATTTCCATTTTAATTATGATTATCATATGCACATTACCGTGACTTTTAATTTAGGAGCACAAGACTAGTTGTTTTCATAAAACCAACTTTACCTGCATAATCTATACATGACACCCTATACCCATGATCTTCGTGTCCCACTCAGACATACCATCTTGTGCTTCATTTACTTCACACGAATTTCCTGACACAAGATCCCATCTTGATTTACCCCACAGAGTCGTTTTTATTTTCGATTCGAATTAGGGACACCTTTCCGACCTAAACCTATCGTGCCAAATTTTGACATGACCTACTTTAAGCCTACTACCCATATTTTACTTGTTGATCTTGTGTGCTGCTAGAAAGAGGCTTCGACCTTGATTGTTGGGGGTTTGACCTAGAAGGAGTACGACCACTCTTAATTTCGAGGACGAAATTCTTCTAAGGAGGGTTGACTTGTAACACCCAGTTTTCTAAAATGAGTGTAATTTTGAACTTTTGTGATTTTAATCATTTAATGATGAGATCTAAATTATGTTATGATTTTTAGTGAATTTTAATCAATTTAAAACTATTTAAATCTGTGGCTTGTGATTTTTATGTTTTGCTAGTGTAACCCTAGAGACTGCATGATCTAGAGACTAACCATGACCACGGGGACCTAACCATATGATTAGGATGACTAATTACAACTTTTTAGCCTAAGGGTATTTTGGTCATTTTTGACTTATTAATGAAAATGAATTTTGATTGATTATTATAGTGCTAATCTTTTTATTAGAGTCTTACCTAGTTTGACCTAACCTAGATGTTAATGATGTTCATGGAGGCTTAGTTAGAAAGTTAGAGACTTAATGGCTAAGTTAGATTAATATCTAGATATTATGTTAGTAGATATTTTGGTTAGATATTAGTGTAAGAAACCTACTTTTGATGTGAGCCTTTAATTAAGTTGAATTCATATGGAGAAGCCTTAGCCACTCATCTAGATTTGTAAAAGCCTAACCCTAGCCATCTACAACAGCCATCAAGAGCCTTCCCCTCTATTTAATCAAACCTTCACAAATTCCTTGCCTCTTTTTATTCCTACAAGAAGCCCAAATAGTGTTCCTCCCCAAACCTTCACCAATTCTTCATTTCTCCTCCTAATTAGACCAAACCAATTGTATTGGACTTCCCTACAGTAGAGGGTATCATTGGTGAGTAGCTAGCAAGGATTTGGAGACTTGGGATCATTGCAAGTTGGAAAGAAGGCTCATTCATTTAAGCTTTCATTGAGGTTTCACCATCAATAGGTAAAACCTATCAACCTCATTCAAATTCCAAATTTTTTTCTATAGTTGCATTCATTTAGGTGTCCTCTAGCGGTAGAGTGAGTTTTGTAGGAATTGGTATTGATTTGTTGTGTGTATCAGACAAGTGTCAGTCTCTATGTATTGGTGTTTGATGAAATGCCCAAAAGGGATTTTTTTGCTATTTTCCAAATCTTTTTGAACAAATTTGTAGATCTATGTGTTGCTTATGGTTTGGTGTCGTACTAAGGTGAATTTCATGCCGTGTCCGAGTCCAAATTGGACACGAATATGCTCGCATACGAGCCGTGCCTATGTCCTGCTGCTCGAGGCATGCAGCGGACACGACACGCGAGAAGATGTGATAAAACTCAAGGGATACATTGGGGCAATGTCTACGAACATGTCCCTCAATTTTTAAGGTGTCTTGTGTCGTGTCGGACACGAAATCCCATGTGCACTGGTTTTGCACAGAGACTGAACGCGCGTAATATCGCGTCTGATACGCGTGTCGTATCACGCATACACGTGTGGAATGTGTCTTGTGTTGTGTCGTATGTGTAGGCCTACACATGGGCTATACGTGGACACGAGCACGAGACATTTCGTACCTCGTATCGTGTCCAGGAACCCTTGGACTAACCGTACAAGACAGTGCAGTCTGTGCACAACTGTGTGTGTTTTTTAGTGTTTGGACACTTTGTGTCCTATTGTATGGACACGATATACTCTGTGGGACACATATACATGTGCACAACACGTTCTCAACCATCAATTTGATGTTTAATTGGTTTTGTGATGTTAATTTAGGGTTTATTCATTGTACTGATAATGTGTTCTGTCTGGGCCATTTTTCTGAGTATTTAAAATATGAATTAAATTGCTAATTAATGATAATTAGTTAAGTTTTACCTATATACATGTCTGAGATATAAGTTACATAGCTGGGTTCATATTGACATGCATGTTTGGGTTGTAATTTGGATTTTCGAACATATTGATACTCTACATTGATAATGTCTGATACATAGGTTTTTAACTGAACATAGGTTCATTTAATTTTGTTCATTTACTGAGATTGATGTCCACATATACATTACTCTGTTAATTTCTATGGTTTAGGATTGTATACATTGTTCATTTCTGTAATGAAGTTGATGCATTGGTTAATAAATGAGTTAAGGTTTGTATTGTACATTGTAATGTTTAATACAGTAGTTCATTTCTGTATATAGGTTTACCTATTATATTGAATTGATACCTACATATACAATGTAATGTCTGACACATGTTGTTTACTAGGTTTAGGCCATTTCACATGTTAACTGAGCATAAGGTTAGCTATTCTATTCAATACATGAGAATGAGGTTGTCATATATTGTTCATTTGTAAAGATAGAGGTTGTGTTATATGTTATTGTTGATGTTGTTGATGATGATGTGATGGTGTCTATAAATACTCTCTGTGAACCCTTTGAACACGTAACTGTTGTACACTATATGACCCCCTTTACATGTTATCACTTAAAACCCCCACATTCATGTTACCCCTACCTTGTCTGAACATAATGTGTACTGTTGTACACACATAACCTGAGAATGACCCCCTCTGTTACACTTTGTTGGGTTGGTAATGATGTTCATACATATGTAAACCTGAAACATGTTAACCCTGCTACATGTTTCCTGAGACTGAGTATATTAACCCCTTTAAATATCTGTACAAAGTTTTCATATATTGTACTGCTATATACATTGATCATAAAACTATGATATGTTAACCCCTTACACTCATGACACATTCACAACCCCCTTGCCATGTACACTATGTCCACTACATCTTGACACCATGTGTGACACCTCACTTTGAAATTCCTATATGCTATTGACACTATACACACATTCATAACCCTTTGCTATGTTGACACATATGACTGCCCATTGCCAAGTTCACATTACACTATATATATATATATATATATATATATATATATATATCACTCACCATTTATATGCATATATATATATTATATGTGCATTGCTTTGTATTATAGGCATTTAGCCTATGTGAGCCTATGTATATTATATGTATATATCTACTTGTGTGTGTGATTGCTTGGTTTGGCATTGTACTTGTGTTTGTGTGCTAGTATAGGTTTGGTTAGGCCTAGTGAGACTTGTTGGACTAGTATTTGGCTTAGTTGACCTAGTTTAACTAGTACAGTTGTCTAGAGTTGACCGAGAGTTGACTTTAGTCTAGAATGACCTAGACATCATGTAGAATGCATTGTAATGTTCAATTATACCTTGCTGGACAAGTTGTGACATGTGTTGCTCTAAATAGGAATCATCTACTCTGTCTGGACATCTACACTCACCAGATACTCAGGGTATCAGGCGAGTACATTCTCTGACCGTTTCATACTTACTAGAACTTATATTTTTGCTCTAGATTACTTTACTTGATGTTGTCACGTTGGTAACACGGATTGGTACTATATGGATCTTTTCATGAGATGTTATCCCCCTTAGGAGCATCGGATACTTTATGTTGTGTGTTTTACTTACATCATGTATATTTATGCTTTTACTATTCATGTATCCTCTGGTGAATAATGTCTCCTCATATTTACAGAGCCCTCATGAATCAATTTCACGTGCTCTCGTTTATGAAGCAGTGAAAGAATGAATCTTAACATAATTTATCTCGATAATTGTGTATTGATTGGGGATGGGGGAGTAGAAATAGTCCTGTGAATAATTCGAAAGTAGTGTAGTCATGAATCAACTCTGTAGTATAGCCATGAATCATTTCCAGCTGTTCACATGTCTATCTTGTACTCTAAATCACTAGTCACTAATAGTTCTCTACTTATAATAGATGCTTCCATTACAGTTCTCTCTTTTACTTCATATATATTCTTTCAGTTATTCATGTATCTTACTCTATTGCATGCTTTATATTTTTTGACATGATATGAACTGCGTGAGATGTATTGTGCTCGTTCCTGTCCTGACTGGACCTGTTGAAAATATTACAGATAAGACCGAGGGTTCTGTACCACCTGCTATGGAGTACACAACTAGATAATATCTGTGGGTTAGACCTTCAAGAGGAACCAATTATAGCTGTGGACACCATCCTTTCAGACTAGTCTAGTTAGCTAGTCAATTATCTTATTTTTCATGTTGTCTTGTTTTATTTGGACTTGGAGATGTATTAAACTTGGTTGTTGTTGTTGTGTCATCTAGACACTTAGACTTATTCTCTTCTGTCTGTACTTCACTTGGTTTTATATATCTATCTTATCGTGCTGTTATCCATCTTTAGATTGGTGATTGAGTTGTATCTTCTGTGATTGGCCTCCGTTTGGAGAGTATATCATATTGTACTTGTGATGATAACCTAGAACAGCGTTCTACCGTCGACACTGCGACGTAGGCTGGATGTAACCACTTCTCGTGCCCCTACACAGGGTGCGGGTCGTGACAAGAAATATTGCATAACGAAGAGAACACAAGTATTCATACAAATGAGAACTCTTTATTAATAATCTTGCTAAATTTACAAAGGGCGAAAGCCAAGATTACAATAGCTCAAGCTCAAAAATCTCTTATAATACAATTACTATGTCCTCTCTCTCATTTCTCAATACAAAGGTTCAAGGTTTGCCACTTACGGATGCTTCAAAAGGCGATGTCCATACATTATGTTCCGTATAGGTGAAGACTCCAACTTGGCCGCATGCCTAGAAACATAAAGGAACTCCATGCCCCAACACATCTAAGCGAGCTCTGCCCCGAGCATGATGATACCTGAACCTGCACATGAAAACTTGTAGGGTATTAGTAAACAACCATACTGGTGAGTGAGCCCCTCACCCAGCTATACAAAACCAACATATTATTTTAGTTACTGCAACTTATTCTTTTGTGGTCTTTCTTATAGTACCCCGACCCGCAAGATGCCTTAAAATGGATGGATGGTTCAATGAAGCCTTGTTGGACTTAGAAATATTCAGAAGGATCGCTTGGAAGGATACGCGATCGAGGCGGGAATCATCCTATGAATCTGATTAGTGATGAACCCTTCGAAGATCCTTTAGCTTCACGCTGAATAAAAAAGATAGTATGCTATATTTATTCGTTGAGTTGCGGAATAACACCTTGCATGAATGTTGGAAAGATAAGAAAAGATAATTAATCACATGACCCGAAAACTGTTGTGTATCATTTCATGAATTGTGGGCTTGCGTGTTATTACTATAAAATACATGACAGGTGAAGGAAAAGTCCCAACTACTTGGACGATGAGTATATCGAGCCTTAGCTTGATGAATAGATAGTAACACAGATAATAAGACCCAAGAAATGGGCAGTGAGTATGCTTAAATTATGTCTATATGAATGTATGCTAAACAGATGCTAAGTCCCAGGATTAGGCAGTGAGTACATTGAGTTTTGGTTGGAAAGATGTATGGTATCAAAGATGTGAAGAAGGGCTTAGGTAATCACATTCTATTATCCTGTCGCCGATGTAGAATGTTGATTACACTAAGACCCTGGATTGGACAGATGATAATGCGAGTATCGGCTCAAGGCAAGATGGTAATATGAACGTGAAAGATGGCTCATTGAAAAAGATGGCTTAATTACTTAGTTTTTCTTATCATGCATTATATGCTCTTTATAGATAAGTTGTATATATTTGCATGGTCATGGACAACTTGTCGACAAGGTGGTTCCTCGAACGGTATTCCAAGGACTTGGAAACCGATTCATCTTAGGGGGAACCTCGTGCTGAATTAGTAGCATGGTGATTCGGGAGCCTTCCGGATTGGACTAGCGCTACCCGCCGATGAAGGGGAGCCGTCTAACCATAAGTCCAAGATGGCGTGTAGTCAGTGACCTTCATATAGATAGGTCCAGTGCTAATGATATCTTATGCAGAAAGAGTAAGTTATTACTCAAATACAAGAAAGGATGTCGACTGTTGGTAAGAATCACCTGAATGGTGATAATTATGATAATATGATATTGTTCCTAACAATGTCTTATGCAGTCTGAGTAAGTATTATAAATGTACAGGGATGGTTACATAACAGTGGGTAAGAAATCACCAAAGGGTGATACCATATTACTTTACATTATGTTGGGTATGAATAAATGCATGCTTTACTTCTGTCGGATATGAACTGCTAATTGACCCTAAGGCAACGAAAAAGACCACTTTTAATAATGTTTTATAACATAAGTACTTAGTGTTTTCTTCATAGGTAGTTGGGCCAGCACCGCTCGCTAGTACATTGATGATATATTGACCCATGTTGTGAACAATATTACAAGTGATTGAATATGGGGGAGATCGTTTGATCAGTGCTTGGCATTGGTGAATCTGATGGGTGTGCTGAAGCTTTTCTTACAAGGTGATGTCATCTGCTATACGGGACATATTGTATGGAACAGTGTAACTCAGATGTACAAGTGAAATTGTAGCCAAATCCGTGAGTTCATTGTAAGCAAAGTCTGTATGTTCGATTGTAAAGCCTAAATGGCAACTATATATTAAGTTGGCTATTTAAGAATCTTGTAATATGTTGTAAACTATGTATTCAGATACAATTCTTATAATTATTTGAGCAAATCAATAAAGAGATATATTTCTTCATATATTGTTGTGACTTCAATATATCGGCTTGGTTTTTGCTGTGTTGTTGTTTTCTGAGAAATACCAAGAACTGTAATGGTTTTGTCTTGTACAAGTGCAATCTAGACTTGTACGGTATCACGTCCAGTGGCTTGTTTTCTATCCTCCGGGATCAGGACGTGACATTTCTAATCTTGCCTTATGATCAATTTGATTACTTAGACTCCTGGCCTTTTCTTGTTGCAACCAACAAGATCGTGCTATCAAATCCTTATGACCGTACGAGAAACCCATTTGTGCAACATCGCGGTCATGTCTCGCAGCAACGTGAATCATACTCTTTTACATGCCCTTTTCAAACGACTAAACATGAACTCATAAACTCGTGTCAATAACTCAAACACCCGATGCCACATCTTATACCGAAGCACGTGTGCAAGACCTCTCCCAGAAATTTACTTTTATTTGTAATTTATTAATTTCTAATTTTGTAATTCATTTCAACAATCTATTTGAATTTTCATGACTACAGTTTAACTTCATTTTTATTTATTTTTGGTAATTTTGACTCTTGTTGAAATAATAATATTATTATTTAGAGAATTCTATTAGTGATGAAATGTTTATATCTTTCTTTAATAAATAACAACAAGTCTATTACTTTCCATTCCGTAACCTCCGACCCTTCCATTCCGTAACCCTCGACCCTTCCATTCTGTAACCCCCGACAATTCCATTCTGTAACCCCTAATTCAAACTTTCATATTTGTAACTTCCCTTCATTTCTCTATAAAAAAAGAAATGTTAAAACAAAAACTTAAGCATTACCATCTTCCTCCTTTGGAGCAACCCAGCGGCCCGTGCCGCTCTCGACAACACGACCTTCTTTTCGTGTTCGCGTCTGTCCATGCGTACCTTCAAGGCTGACACTAAGAACTTCCTCCGAGTTTTTTTTGGTAAGGTTTACTACCATTCTCTTATATTCTATGGAAAGGAATATAGTAGAACTATAGGATTTATTAGAGATGAAGAAGAATAACTCTCTGTTCATGTATATAGGAAGATGTATTGTACACATGTAAAGAACGAGAAACACCACATGCATGTGGCTCCTGGTTTTCCTTTTTATCTCTCTTAGATATTTTAGCATAACTGCAATAACCCCTACTTTTCACTCTCTGATAGGGTTGGGCACGGGTTGGGCTGGGCCCAAATGTTATGGACCCGGACTAAACCCGTTAATTGGCAGGGCAGGGCAGGACGGGTCCAAAAAAAATATTGGAACCGGAACGGGCTCGACCCGTTCGAAACGGGTCCGAACCGGGCTGACCCGCGGGTCCAAACGGGTCAAAAAAAGTTTTAAAAAATTCTAGAATAGTAAACGTTTACATATGTTCTATTATCGACAAGAACAAAACAAGTCTTATGTCTTCCTAAATTTCTAGAATTTGTTTATTAAATAATAACTTGTTCTATTATCTATAAACTATAGTAGCAAAAAATTCTAAAATTGATTAAAAAATACATACCCCTAGAAACGGGTCGGTCCGGGGCCCCGTTTATTTGGAAAATATAACACGTTCCTTCCGGTTAGTGTCACACGACCCGCCCCGGCCCGCCCCGTTTAAATTCTAAATTTTAGGAATCGGCATGTTTGGACATTTTACGGGTCGGGCCGGGTCAGAACTGCGGGTCTTGGAACTGTTTGCCCACCCCTATTCTCTGACCATGATTGTTTCTCTCTATCACATGTTGGTTCAAGCAATCATGATTGTAAATTTGCATAAAAACCCTCTCCACAAACCAATAGTGCGATCAATCCAACTCCTCTCCACCATCATTTTGTCTTTCACAACATGTGAATAGGTAATTGATAGTTGGAAATGAGCCCTTCATTGATTAATTTTTTCAAATATACCCCTCTCTTTTTCTATGTGTTTGCACAACACATATACACAACAACACACACTATTCATGTAAGTAATGCTTACATGTGCACTGGATCCAACTAAAGTTGGTGGCTAATTACGTATAGCCCCTTCCACTTCTAATTAAATTTCATAAATGTAACGCCTCGGTCCCAAAATACTTAGGACTAGATACGTATCATGCCAGCTGTATACATACGAGTAAATGAAAGGCTCATATGTATACATAAGCTATAAACTGTAGAAAGCCAAGACAATAAATCTCATCCACAAAGATAAATAATGATATAAAAGCAACTTTGAGTTTGTCATGTATACAATAGTTGGGCGGAGACAAATCCACTACCAACTAAATTAAATATGAAAAAATATACAAAAAAGAATTGGTCGAGCGAGGGCAAGTGACGAGTCCAAGAGTAATCATCACGGAGGAAGGAAGACATGGCCTTAGCTAGAGCACCTGCAAGAATCACGAAACACACACCTGGAGAGATCACCAGGTCCGCAGAGGGACGTAACAAGATACAGGAAGAACATGCCATTTATAACTGCACATGTAAATACTATAAACTACAACACAATTGGGTCCCTAACCATCTATGTGATATGCACTTTGAGGACAACGTTCTACGCATGGGCGGTAGGATCAGCAGAGTAAATAAAGAGTGGCAATAGGTAGTGCTTATCCGAGTCACTATCGGCCATGGACAGTAAGTAGCGCTCATCTGAGTCGCTATCGGCCCCGGGGCAGAAGGTAGTGCTCATAAGAGTCACTATCGGCCCACAAATGTGTGTAAAAATAAATGTAGCCCCTACGCTAGTAGCTGTCCCGTCCCCCCAAAGATATACATGCATCGTAACCACGACGCACCAACACATGTTGCTTCCACAACAGTATTTTATAATAGATAACTGTCAAGTCTTCTAACATGCATCTATTGACAGTTATTCCTACGCATGCTTACGGGAGATCAGCCAACACGCAAGTGACCACTACATGATACTCACAACTCATACACAACTCGTGGTACAATCTTGACAAAGTCAATGACGTGCACTCTATTGACGGAAGTCTCTTAACACTAGGTCTACAAGCAAGAAGAAAAATAAATAGCTGGAAATAAAAGTACAAAAAATAATAACATAATAATAAGATGCAACTAAATGTAAGCAGTACTCATGGCAAGATATCTTGCCTGGTGTATCGTCTGGTATGGTACAATGATCCAACAAGTCTTGTTCTGTCCAGTTGCCAAGGCCAATATGTAGGGTGTTCGAAGTCACGAGAAAATAGGACACACGATTAGTCGTGAGCAATGGGGGTAATTTGAAGAGAATTTCTAGAGATAAGTACTTTTACTAATTTTAGAAAATATTATAATACTTGACTTTATATTTTTATTAGTCCAAATAATTTATAAGAAATTACTTAAAAGTCAGGAAAAAAATTGTTTTCAGACAAAACTCTAAGTTGTAAAATATGCTCTTAGGTAAAATATTATACTTCACCAATTAGAAGTTATTTTAGAAATATTTGAAAAATATCACTAAATCATTAAGCCAAAAAACTATAAGTTTGTAAGATATATTGGGATTCAAGGTATCTTGATAAGAGAAAAATAAATTTTTGTAGAAAACTAACTTTTCATTAGTCACCGTATTTAATAAAAATCTAGGAAATATTGTAGGGCTACTGAGTTTTTTTAGAAAAATAATTTTAGAAAATATTCATTATCTATTTTTTAATAAACTAATTAATAAAATAATAATAATAATAATAATAAACACTTGTAACAATTTATATTCTAGTAATATAATTATTTTATACTCTATATATTGTATATAAAAAATATTATAATAATAATAATAATAATCCCCACCGAAACGAGCAGCACTTGCTGCTCCTCTCAACAAAAGCAAGTCACCCATTTTTAGTACAGAAGATGGAGAACAAAAGAGAGAGAGAGTAACATTAAAATAAATCAGAGAGCGGAGGGGAGAATACTCACATTGGGAGGCTCGCCGGGCAAGTCTGGTCGAGATAAGCCGATGGGCCGAGGGATCTGTACTGGTGGAGTCGGCGCTCGGCGACGAAGGTCAGCATGTGGGCGGCGCAGGGTCGGAAGAGGCGGCCAGGGAAGGGGGCGGTCGTCGACGCTCGTCGGAGGAAACGAGGTGGCCGGAGGGGTGCGGTGCTCAGGCGTCGGCGTGGTGGTCGACGCGCGGCACGAGTTCGACAGAGGGCACGGATCTATGGTGCGGTGGCGCCGGACAGCTCGTCGGCCGGAGATCGAGCGGGATGAAGAACGGGCTTCGAATGACGGTGGCGGTTGGGCGCGGTACTCCGGGAAGTCGACGGCGCAGCTCGAGTTCAGAGGTACTAGGTCTTCCCTATTTTCTTGTTTGTTTGGGGTTTGGATTTGGTGGCGGTGGTGGTCGGTTCGTGGACGATCGGGTGCTGAAATTTGGGGTGTCGGGCAGGAGGCGGTCCAGGGGGTTGCTGTGTGGCCGGTTCTTTGGGTTGGCCGGGTTTTTGGATGTCTGGTCGCTGGAAGGCAATGGTGGTGGTGATGGTGATATAGGTTGTGGCAACGGCGTCGGGGATGCTGCTACGATGATGATGGTTTCGATTTTGGGAGGTGATGGTGGTTTCAGGGAACTGGACATGGCGGCAGCGACATCTGGCTGGGTGGCTGGCCGGATATCGGGTTTGCCGGACAACGATGGTGGTATAGAGATGGATGAAGGTGGTGGTCATAATGGTGGGGGCGTGACAGGGTGCTGCTGGCTGGCAGAGATGGTGATGGTGACAACGGTGGTGGTGAGGTGGAGATGGCAGAACTGTCGTGTCCTGTGAGACACGGACGGGGTATCCGGGATTGTCGGATACAGGAAAAATATGTGTTTGTAAAGGAGAAGCGATAGTGGATGGGACGGGTGTCACACCGCAGAACCAGAATACTGAAGAACGGGGACGTGCACAGCCAGCTACGTATAACGGAGCGGCAACCATCCCGCTATATGGTCACGGCTGTCTAGCTATGTGATGGTACGCTACAAACCATCAGTCTTTTAGGGTCAAATCAAGCTATTATCTCAATTCAATAAGTAATGATAGTTACAAGATATCAGACCACCAAATATACAATTATAAGGCGTCCCAAACATTACATATCCAGATGATCATGAAATTAGTCGTACAAAATGTAAGGACTAGTAAGAGTTAAGTCATACATGATCAACCTCGAGTTGCCAATCATGATCACAGCCCGTAGGCAGACAGAAAGTAAAGTACATCGAGCAAACAAGTGCTCGTCGGCTAAATGCCTCAAAAGAATAATGTACAATTGTAGTGGAAGAACAAAAAGAGACCCACTCGTTGCCCTGGTTATGCCTGGCGATCACCATCGGGCTGGAAGGCAGGTAGATCCTTTGCTGCTGCTCCGGTATCTGGCCATACAAAACCAGCTGGGTCAGACCCCAGAACGAGCAAGTGCCACAAATGAGGCTTCACTTAGCAACTAAAACCAGCAATTAGCACAATAATAATAAGGTAATAATAAAGACAGGAATTAAGAAAAAACCATAAAAGGTGATATACAACGAGATAACCATGTGACTATTCAGATAACCAGGTTACAACCCGTAACCAAACAAGGACCGGGGTTGTAACCTTTCGTCTGAACAGAACTTGGATTCTTCCACCATTTATCGGTAAAATAAATATAAAAAATTTGGCCATGTAAATAATCATGATATTGAAGTGAGGTAAAGCATGTCGGGCCTGTTATGGGGAGCAACAAGACAATAAACGAAGAGAGAACACAGAACTGTTCCGGGAGCAGGTTACAACCCGTAAACCAAATAAGGACCGGGGTTGTAACCCTTCGCCTGAACAGAACAGGCCCCCTGATCTTTATTGTTTAAGGCAAGCACAAGTAATCATGTCATAATTTTGTACAGGATCAGGACGAGACAAAGCTGGACTAGACACCATCCAATCAATCACGGCCAAGCAAAAGTACGGCTTGATACTTTAACTAGCTAGGGTTATCACAGGCCTAGTTACTAGCAAGATGCAATGAGAATTCCAAGTCCGGTTACCTGTTTGTTACTACCTGAGTGATCCCAGCAAGAAAAGGAAAAGAAAGTGTGATATAGCAGACACACTGTAGTAAGATACATGTGTCCTAAGGTACCACACTCGACGGCGGGCTGGAAGTGCGCTCATCTCGACAGATAGCAACAAATCCCATGTATATATATATAAGGCCGAGACCAAAAGGGCAACAGGTAACTGAAAAATTCTCCATGAACTATTTGATCAGTCTAGTCATTAACCTAGCCAGATTCAGTATGAATCCCTGACCATAGTACTCAGGGATCATGCCCTAGACATGATGCAAGACACAACCGGACTTGTAGTTTATACAAGCACAGTCATCCACGGTGTCCAGGTCATTCATTCTTGTTAGGTCATGCCATGTCATGTTAGCCGTCGTAACAACTTATCAAGATGTCAGGTCAGGTTTACTTGTTAGGAGTGCGCCACGACGGGCCACTATCATGTCATGTTCAATTATCATTTCCAAACATATTAAATAAATTCGTGATTATCAAGTTCATGAAAAAAGGCGTAAGGATATAAAATGGGCGTAAAAATATACAATAGGGGTAAAAGTGTACGCTATAGGAACTCAAGTTACACAGGGGGTTACAAGACATGGGCAAAATAATAATAAAATAACCGTACACAGGGCTATAGGAGAGTCTCGCGGCTAAGGTATATGCGGCCAGGAATGATCTCATGCGGCTGGGAGGAGAACAGACCATGCGGCAGAATTTATCAGGGCGCATGCGGCTAAGGGAGTCGGGTTTATGCGGTTGGAGAAGACTGGGTCTTACGCGGCCAGAAAGTAATCGGGTCTCATGCGGCCGGGGAAAGGGGGCACATGCGGCTGAGGAGGGGATGGGCTTCATACGGCCAAGAGGGCTGAGTCCTATGCGGCTGAGGTAACGGGGTCCTATACGACTGGACCAATCAGGGTCTATGCAGCTGGATGCAAGAAGGGGCATATGCGGCTGGCTGAGTCTCAACGTCATGCGGCTGAAAGCTAAGTTCCATGCGGCTAAAAAAATGGCCGTACGGTTGATACCGCCATACGGCCAGAAACTTGCCGCATGAGAATTCATGCGGTCAAGTACTGCTCTTCTTCCTCACTTGTCTGAGAAGAAGAGACATAAAATTCGTGGCTTCAAAGCTTCATAAAACCTTCATCCAAGGTCCAAATCCGAACTTCCACAGGTCAAAATGGGGTAGAACGAAATTCTCTACAATATAGAACCATCAAAACTTGGAAATAACACTGTTACATAGATCAAAACCCAAAAAATCCGAAAATAAGATAAACTTAGTTATACAAGAATCTAGCCATGGAAATTGGAAATGCCAAGTACTAAAGAGTGTTAGATTGCTGCAAAGAAGGAAATGGAACAATAAAATTTGGGTTCCTCCATGAAGCAAGATGCACTTGCCTAAGCTCTTTTCCTGGTAGGTGAGGAAGTTAATGGAGGAAGAAGAAGAATAATGAGGAGAGAGAAGGAAGTTGGGGTTAATAAATGGGGATGGTGGTAGTTGTAGGGTGGAGGTTAGGCTAAGGTGTTCCATCACAATTAAAACCAAACTAAACCAAACCCAATCCTTCTCCTATCCAAACAAAACCAAGCTCCACTAATCAGAATTAATTCATGAACGATAAATGACATTTAAACCACAATGCTGAATATGAAATAAACCACAACTAACTAATCAAAAAAAAAATGAGAAATACGGGTCAGAAATATGAACACGTATAAAATATGTATCACGAATTTCGGGGCACTACAACGGGGCACAGACACGATGCACAAGGCTTGGTTTGTGGAATGATGGTTTGTGAAAATTTTGAGAAAAAAAGGAGTATTGGGGGTTCTCCTTATATAGGAGGTGGAGCTACTGGTTAGATAAGGACTACAATTGTTTTAAATTTCCATAGAATATTCATAATTAAATTTAAAGTAGTCAAAAGTCAATCCAATATAATCATATCCAAATTTAAACTAGCAATCCCATATTTAAGATAAAATCTATTCCAAATTATATTATAATAATTATCCAAATATTAAGTCAAACAAAATTCTAAATATCCCTTTTGAAATAGTAACATAATATTATTAACTAAATTTCGAAAATCAATTAAATCCATGTACTTCACATGGAAGAAGAAAATTTTGCATAAAACATAGTTTCTCCAAAATTACTATTTATTTTTGTTAAATAAAATAAATAACCCGTAAATTAAATTTTATATTGGAAATCCCAATGTGACATTTTTTTACCACTTAAGCAACTAAAATATTTATTATATATTATTTGAAAACTATGCTTCTAAAATAAATATTTTTATAAAAATAAGTACCTCGCATACATTCGCACTCTTCGAGCAAATACAAAGAACAAGAACTCGTATATGACAGCAAATGCAAATTCGCGCGCAATGTACAATACGAAAAAAGTTATTATCAAAAATAAATAAAAATCATAGTAAAAATTTTAGGGGGTTTATATTCTACCTAACTTAAAAGAATTTCGTCCACGAAATTAAGAATAATAGGGGTGGGTGAGGAGGTCACACGGGTATATCGGTAATGAATACGATCAAGTCACTGGACGAGGCAAAAAATACGACGTTCAATGCAAACATGCATTAAAAAAATTGTGATTTCAAATAATAATAAAAATAATTCATGGATATGGCTAACTAACGCCATTAGCGGCTTGTCGAGCATTTGACAAACTCACACCATCCATCTCAAATGGGATTTGTCCCGTGGACACACGAGCAATCCAACCCATAGGATTTCCTTTTCCTCTTCCCATTCTAACTTCTGTAGGTTTCCCCGTAATAGGAAGATCTGCGAGAACTCTTATCCATATCTTACCATTTCTTCGGGATTGTCTGCTCATAGCACGATGGAATTGTCTGATTGTAGCTCGACGTGCTGCTTCAATGGCTCGATATGAAAGACGACCAGCTCTACAACTTTTGGTGCCATATCTTCCAAAACCAAGTTGTGTATTGTCCGGTTCGCGACCCCTACTACATCTGCCTTTACGATATTTACTATATTTAGTACATTTCAGATATAGCATGTCCCTTCTTATTTTTTGACTATATGAAGGAGATCTGCACTTTGACACTTGAAATTCCATAACGAGTAGATACTTCCGTAGGAGCATAATCAATTTTCTAGTGATTATAGATACGAGAGACTTAATCTAAATTCTCAAGTAGGAAATTACATACCATTAGCTGATATACGTTTGGGAACATGGGCACATGATATTGAATGTCATCCAGGTCAAGACGCTAAGCTGGCTCGAGCCACAGGAACTTAAGCTCAAATAATGAAGGAGCCAGCCACACAATGTCTTGTGCGGCTACCTTCGGGTGTTGAAAAACTCATAGATTCTCGATGCCGAGCTACTATTGGTATAGTTTCCAATCCCTCAAAAGACAAAGACAATAGAATAGATTTTTGACGGATCAACCTCAAAGAATAAGAGGGTGTCATCAGCATAGTGCAAATTGGCCAAGGGAGAGGCCCCATGACTTGTGGAGAAAACACGATTCCTTCTTTGAAATATATCCCTTCCATCGGAACCCTGTCTCAATCAGTCGAGGTCCTGTATCTGTAGAAAGTCTATCAATCGGTCTGGTCTGATCTTTCTATTCCCGCTCGTATCTGGTCAATCAGTACACACGTGTCTGTAAATAAATCTATCTCTTTTTCGTTATGAGTAGTATTGTTTATCAGAGAGGGACTGAAAGACTATATCTTGGCTAGCTCGACGTAACCCCATGGCAATGCCCTTGGGGTGGAGGTGAGCGTTAATAGAGCTTATAACTATGAAATAAGGAGGAGTAATAACAAGTTGTTATTATCAAACTGGCTGTAATCTTTTTCTGTCTGTGAGGATCCCACTAGAGCGCCTTCTACTTCTAATATGCCATAAACTAGATCCGAATCATTCTCAACGAATACATAAGAAGCGATCCTATTTTTTTATCGGGTCCGGGGGAAGACCAAAGATCTTGAGCGACCGATCCGGCAGAACAACTCAAAAGATAAAGAAGTATCGTTAATTTCTTCATGCTCGTTCTAAGTTCGAAGTACCATTTGTACAAATAGGAATCCATTAAAAAATAACTCATGATCTGATATGCACTCGCTGAGGCATCTTGGGTAATAGGGATGCCACAAGAATTTCTGGTCTTGAATTTATTTACATTGGAGAGGAGCTGAAAGGGGCGTTTAACAAACCGACTCTGATTGATCAAAGAATTCTGACTCTTTATGTTTATAATGACGTTATGCTCGCTTTTGGTACTCCGGAAAAACAAATCTTGATCGAACCCATATTTGTCCAATGGATACAATCCGCGCATGGTAAGATTTCATATGGCTTCGATGTACTCTTATCTTCAACAACTGGCCCGGCATTCAATATGGGTCGAAGATATGCTCCCTTGAAAAGCATTGGCGCACGTGTAAACGAGGTGCTCTACCTAACTGAGCTATAGCCCTTGTCATAGATATCTTAACATATGGATAATCTCTTATCAAGATGGGTATTCCATGATACCAACGATAGCTCTCTGATCCGTTTAATGGATTGGTATTGCTTAGCAATGATTTCCACCTATAATCCCCGAAGCGATGGGTCCTTTTTGTGATAATAAATAACCTACTTAACTCAGTGGTTAGAGTATTGCTTTCATACGGCGGGAGTCATTGGTTCAAATCCAATAGTAGGTAAGGTAGAACTTATTAGATACCGGAGTCAATGGTTTCTAATAAGTTTTTCTATCCATCTTTATTTTTTTGTTGTATAATAAGGTTAGACTTGAATGAGTTCAACCGGTGGAAGCCAAATGTGATGTATAGTATAATAAAGAACTTCTAACGAACTTCTTTTTTTATTATATGGTTTGCTCCCGTAAAGTCAAGCTTCTTTAGGTTTAGGACGCTTTCCTTAGATCTTCTTAGAAAGTGGAAAAAGCGAGTAATTGAGTATTTAAACATCCTGCTATCTAAAGTAGACATGGTATAGCTCAAAAGTCAATCTATCTAGAGTTGAAGGTTCTAAAATTGCAAAAAGCACTTTCTTCTTGACTTAGTAGATAGCTCAACCATTTCATCATCTTAAAATTTTCCATTTTTTGGATTCCTTAGAATTTTTTTTTCGGTTCTGGTGGTACCAAAATGCCGCTATGCCTGGATATCTTATCTGTCTCTCCAGGAAAATAAATATCTCCAGAAAAAAATTTCAGTTCAATACTTTTTTTCTCTCCACTCGGACTAATCCACCTACTTGACTTCTTGTATTTAAAGCGAGATAGAATTCCTTGTCTGGTTTCCTCGCATGCCAACCCCGAATTCAAGAATGCCCGTCGTACTTCCTTTGACTACTCCTGAGATATGGTAGAAAATGGGGTTATGGTGGAGAGTGGATGCCGCGTGGAGGTAGAAGGCCCACGGGTCGTGAACTTCTTTTCTCGAAGAAGAAGCAATGACGGTATCTGAGGAATAAGCATCGGCTAACTCCGTGCCAGCAGCCGCGGTAAGAAGTGGATGCAAGCGTTATCTGGAATGATTGGGCGTAAAGCGTCTGTAGGTGGCTTTACAAGTCCGTCGTCAAATCCCAGGGCTCAACCCTGGACAGGCAGTGGAAACTACCAAGCTGGAGTACGGTAGGGGCAGAGGGAATTTTCGGTGGAGCGGTGAAATGCGTAGAGATCGGAAAGAACACCAACGGCGAAAGCACTCTGCTGGGCCGACACTAGCGCTTAGCTAGAAGGCGTGGTGATAAAGTTAATATCGAACCATGAAGAACTAGAACGGGCCTTTTCTTCTGCTGTGTCTGGCTCTTCTTTCTTTAAAGGAAAGTCAGTCCCAAGATAAGAAAGCACTCTCAAAAAGCGAGATAGAGATACAAGCAGTTCCGAGACTACGAGTAAGGCCTCCTACTTAGTAAATATAAGAGGGTAACAGTTAACAGGAGATTGTTCTTTCTTATAATTGATTCAAGACTTTCAACCTTTAGCTTGTCACTCTCCCCTACTTCGCTTTGCTTAATTCAATTGCCGTTCAGAACCATCCAAGAGCGTACCTGAATCAAACATTTCGTGTGCCTTTGGGAAAAAGGCATCCGTCACCGGAATGAGCCATTTAGTAGTACGTAGTTGCGAGCCTTCATTGAAGTAAGTAGGGGGAATAACGACGTAGTCGCTAGCGAATCCACGTAGTAGTTGTGTTTTGCGTTCTATCCATTCGAGATTAGGTGGGTGTGAAGTAACCCGCGTTCAAGCTATCGAAAACATTGGACCTATCAGACTTTTGTTGGAAAAACCAACGCCAAGTCTCTATAAGTCTCTTTGATCTTTTTGGGAGCAGAGCAGTCACAGAATAGAAATTACAATGATGGAAGACTTATTCTTAACATTCGTTCTGGAAATACGAAATGAGAAAATCGACGAAGCCATATGATGTCTTACCATGCGCGAATTGTATCCATTGGGCAAATATAGGTTCGATCAAGATTTGTTTTTCCGGAGTACCAAAAGCGAGCATGACGTCATTATGAACATAAAGGCCCAAGGTATGGAACCCCAGAAACAGGCTGGCCCAACTTAAATGAGATATGATAGCTTCTTTATGGTCTAACATTCTTGCCAATACATTATCCTCATTTTGCTCTGGATTGTAATCTCTAATGAAGAATATAGCTCCATGAGCAAAAGCTCCTGTCATGATGAATCCTGCGAACAAAAGCTTATCGAGCCTCTATTTATAAAGTGTAGAGAAATTTTGCCAATACAATACGAATTGCATGGCTGGCACAATCTGAGTACTATAACCATGCAGCCTGTATGAACAAACAAACTTTGCAGAACCGTTTCACCTAATCGATTGTGGTGAAGTCAGCAATGGATTCGACGGATCATCCACGTCACGCTAGGATTTTGGAAGGACATTTACGAGAGTGAGGTGGAGAAAGACGGGAGTGGATTTTTTTTGCTCTAACTGGCTGTGAGCATGGGAATTGCGTTTCCGAGCAGAGGGCAGAGAGGAATTTGGTGTTGCAGGATTGATGACTGGGAAAGGGTTGATAATGATATCCATGCTTCATGCTTCTGAAGGTGGAAGAAAAGAGAAAACTAATTATTGATCTAAATTAGAATTTGAAACTTATGTAATTAATTTCTTCTGGTTAACCCAAGAAAAAAGAAATAGGATAGATTGATTTATCATAAATCTAATTCCGTTAGCATAGGGTAGATTAAGATGGGACCTCAAAAAGAATGGATTGCCGACCGATCCTAACATAATAAGGAGTCGGACGACGAAGCCTCCTCCTCAGATAAAGATGTCTCCGACGCGACTAGACTTCGACTCTTTTTCTTTTTTAGGTGGGTTCGGTCAGGAGGGACAAAATAGATATGCTACTTTCTATTAGTCCCACGCGCCCCACCTTCCACGGTCCGCTTACCGAGGAAGAGATGTGGGGGGTTCTAATCCCTCCTCACCCACAACCGGCCCAAAAGGGAAGGACCTTTACCTCTGGGGGTAAGAAAATCATGATCGGGATAGCGGACGCAAAGCTATTGAACTTGGGTATGGTCTTTTGTCGAAATGGCCTTACTTTTTCTTTTTATTTATCGTGAAAATGTGGATCATTACATATAGTAATCCGGTTGGAATTAGCATATTTGTGCTTTACTCCCCGTAACTCTTCCTTAGCCAGGCTTGGGCAGAATAGCAGAGCAAGTACAAGTATTAGTAGCATAGCGAAAATGTGTTCCTCGTCATTAATAAGAATCAATCAAATCTCCCCAAGTAGGATTCGAACCTACGACCAATCAGCTATGGAATAGGTGATTACTAACCACGGATAGCGGTCTAAATGCCTTTATTACATCCATCTCTATTGGGGAAGCTAGGATCGGTTCCCATCTCTCTTCATTCTTGACTTACTATTGGCTAAGTAGCGAATGCTGTAATCAATGGCATCATGGTTCCGGATATGGCCTACTTATGACTTTGGCAATGGTCTTATTTACCTTTTGTTCTCCCCTCTAAACTACTCATTCACAAACACTACAGGAATGGAAGAAGACCCTTACTGCCATTACCGAAAGCCATTACTGCCTATACCCATACCTACTAGAACACCTATACAATAGTGACTTACCCCTATTTGTACGAGACAACCTTACTTGAGTCACGTGCACGTATGGAGTCTGGGATTGAAGTGAAGGCGAGATATATCGAAGTGAGGCGAACTGAGAAGGGAGGGTGAGGAGACCGTTAGGGAGTAAAAGAGAAGGTCCCTTCTCTTTTTTTCATTATCAAATGACTAGTCTCTTCCCTTTCCTTTAGAACTAGACTTTCGTAAAAGTCCTTCTGGATCAGAATTCGGAATGCAAACTCTTTTATTTGGTCTTCAGCTTCATTATTTTTTAAGCGTTGATTCAGCGCTTGCTGCTTAGGGCGATAGCGTCCCTCTCCTTCTGCTGCTGTGAGTGCTTCTTCCGAATGTTGTTGCCCTTCTGCTGCCGGGTATGGTGACAAAACCCTATACTTTTCATTATAAAACTAATAAATTGGAAAAAAAAAGGATTGTTTTGTGAAAGAATCTCTGGACCCATAAAAAGTGGAATTTGTGCTTGTGGAAATTATCGAGCGATCAGAGCTGAAAAAGAAGACCCAAAATTTTGTGAAGAATGTGGGGTAGAATTTGTCGATTCTTGGATACGAAGATATCAAATGGGATACATCAAACTCGTCTGCCCAGTGACTCATGTGTGGTATTTGAAACGTCTTCCTAGTTATACTGCGATGTGTGATTTGATCGAAATTTTTATTTTACAGATTCAGACTGAGAAACTGTCATCCCACTCAATCTGATTGGGATGCCCTGACTCTGACATGTGTCTTGTGAGGAGTAACATGAAGCTCAGAATTATGGGTGTATTCAATACTTCCAAATGAAGGGGGAATTGATCCATGGTTAATTTCGTAACAGATAAATAGGAATTACTAGTTATATCTCGTGAAAAAAAGAAGACATTTTCATGGAATTAGCCATTCCATTTCTTTTAGAGAGAGTCTATTCAAGCAAGCAAATATGGCATGGTTACGGGAAGTACTCAATAAGGGACCATAAAGGTTGATTCAATCGTCAAAGGGCAAGCAGTTTTTCAATAGCATCTTTTGAGTGAGATCTGGTTTTCTTCATTTTCCACCAATATGAGTAGCAAGTGAAACTCACTAACGCTCGCCTTCTCGAGAACTTTCTTTCCTATTCCACTCACTGGGTTCGAATGAAAATTCTAATTAGTTATATATTTATATAACATATATTATAATAACATATATTCTAACATATATTTATATTATTAGAATAGAATAATAGAATTCATAAATGGAATTTCTAGTTATAGAAAGCTATATTATTTCTAACTATAGGATTCATAATTCTATAGTTCATATGAAATTCATAGCTAATAACTAGAATATAGAAGAGTTTTCTGAATTACTATACATTATTTGTATTTCTGTTATGTGAGCCCGCTTTGGAATGAAAGAAATTCCGAATCCGGTTTGTCTACGAACAAGGAAGCTATAAGTAATTCAACTATGAATCTCATAGAGAGTTCGATCCTGGCTCAGGATGAACGCTAGCGGCATGCTTAACACATGCAAGTCGGACAAGAAGTGGTGTTTCCAGTGGCGGACGGGTGAGTAACGAGTTGCCCTAAGCAAGAAGTCACTATCAAATTGCCCTACTGAAGTACTAAAGGTGCGCTCCGCCCGGTTACTCAACATATGTTTGCTACTGAAGAAATAGGGCTCCTATTGACTAAAGGTTCTTCGTTTTCCTTTAGAATGAAAGTCACTATGAAGCCCCTATGTCGATTCAAATGGCGAACAGCCCCCCTCATATGGGTGGGGTGTTTGTGGGAACTTGGATATGAGGAATTCCTAAGATATTTATATAACAAAGGTGCATAGCGAATTTCCATTAATGAAACCATGTAAATCCATCGAAAAATAAAAAATTCACATGTCCGATGAAATGGTTGTTGCTATCTGTTCCAATAACGAATCATTGGTTTAACTGAACAACTAAAGAAAATAGACCTTTCTCTTCGTCTCAGGTCGATAGATCTTCTCAATTGGTCCTGTCAGTTCATATTGAGAATAGTGAAATTTTGGTTCTTTGGATTATTCCCCTTAGTATTATGCACAGAAGGGAGGAGCCGTATGAGATGAAAATCTCACGTACGGTTCTGGAACGGAGACTTTTTGAATAAAATGAACGACCATAACGGATGTCGGCTCAATCCGAAGGAAATTATGCGAAATTCATGCGTTTAGCCTATCAATCTTTCTGTTTTTATCTGGATAGCCAGGCTTGATAGCATTAGTATGTCGTTTGCGTATAACGCGTCCATGCTTGTTTATAGAAGAACGTGGTCTCCGTCTTCTCCGCGCCCGTGTTCACCGCTGTTGATTTACCTGGATGCATAGTGTCAAAAAGAATGGCAAGGGCCCGTGCTGCATTCAGAAACTCTATTCCGAGAATGATCTGGAAGTCATCCAGGATTTTTTTAGTGAACGTGTCACAGCTGATTCCTCCTATTTTTAAGATTGGCATTCTATGTCCCATAGAATATCTCGATCGAAGTATAAAGGTAAGAATAAATACAATAATGATGAATAAAAAAAAGAGAAAATCCTTTAGCTAGATAAGGGGCGGATGTAGCCAAGTGGATCAAGGCAGTGGATTGTGAATCCACCATGCGCGGGTTCAATTCCCGTCGTTCACCCATCACATTATTTAGAATTCCAAAATTTGGATTTTTCCATTGTGGGTAACGTATTTGGTTCAAAGCCCTACGAGCCCTACGTCTGGAAGATCTGCGAATTTCTCCTACTTATTCCAAAACTTTCCAAGGCCCACCTCATGGCATCCAGGCTAAAAGAGATAAATTGAACAAGTATGGTGGTCCCATATTGGCATGTACTATTAAACCAAAATTGAGGGGAAAGCAAAGAAAGGGATTAATAGAGAAAGATCTCTTGTTCTTATTAGATTAGAATATCATGATTTGATCCGCATATCTTTATATCTTTGGTAAAAAGAATAATCTTCTCCTTTGATCATAAATGGAAAGCGCGACTAAAGAACACGTGTGCGTACGCACACGGTATTAAGTACACGCGTATGCGCTTACGCGCTCGCATGGTATAAGAACATGTGCGCCTTGCGCGCTAGCCGTGTACGCGGGCGTGCCCGCGATATAGTACACGCATGAATGTGTCATGACACATACTTGTATTATGATCGATCGATAAGTCGATCTCAGATGGTCATAAATCGATCTACAATCGATTTATCCCCCTCTTTATTTCTTCTGGAACAATCACAAAAACTTTTTTTATTATGTTACTACCAGAAATTCAATGCATAATCTCAGCATTCAATGTGTATTCCTGAATAATCTTATTTTTCAATTATTCAACCATTTCATTTTACCAAGTTCAACCTTAGCCAGATTAGTCAACATTTATATGTTTCGATGCAACAACAAGATGTTATTTGTAACAAGTAGTTTTGTTGGTTGGTTAATTGGTCACATTTTATTCATGAAACTGGTTGGATTGGTATTATTATGGATACGGCAAAATCATTCTAGTAAGTACCTTGTGTCAGAATTAAGAATTTCTATGGCTCGAATCTTGCCTTTTGAATGGGCGTGCTGAACTAAAACATCGCCACATCATGGAAACTCTTCGTGCCTGACTTCTCTATTGATCTGACCCTCAAAAGGCTCGATTAAGACAGAGAGTCCAGGTGCGAATCGACTGTTTAAAAGGCTTCTTCCGAGACTGGAAGAAAAATAAGCAAGAAATGCAGACTTCGCTCCGTACCTTTAGAAAAAGATTCCTATTGTCCAATCTTCCTTTTTCAGCATGTTCTATTCGATAATGGTAGGATAAGAACCCGATTCGGTATTGTTAAAAAAAGAGGGGAAGCAGAACCAAGTCAAGATGATATGGATCACCCCTTCTTCTTGCGCCAAAGATCTTACCATTTCCGAAGGAACTGGAGCTACATCTCTTTTTAATTTCCATTCAAGAGTTCCTATGTGTTTCCACGCCCTTTTTTGATACCTCGAAAAATAAAATGGACAAATTCCTTTTCTTAGGAACACATACAAGAAAAAGGATAATGGTAACCCCACCATTAACTACTTCATTTTGATTTATTAATCAACCCATAATTATGTATACAATCATGAAACTTTTTACACCCGCGATGGGAGGATTGTCTCCAGCCTTTTTCTTATTTGCAGAAGTGATGTCATTCATATCGCTAGCATCAAGGAATAGTTATAACTGAGCCAAGTTTAGTAACATAATCCCAAAGTTGCTCTCTCAAAGACAGATTTGGAGAAGCGTAAGTGGCAGTAAATACCCAATCAACCTCATTCCTCCTTCTAATAATTGCATTAATAAACTGATGGTAATCTTAATGTGGCCGATTTACCCTCTTTTGCAATCAGCTTCGCTACAGTGCCAGCTGCTCTAGCTAATTGTCTACCCTTTCCAAGTGTGATTTCTATGTTATGTATGGTCGTGCCTAAGGGCATTTCGGTTGAAGTAGATTCTTCTTTTTTTTATCAAAAAACCCTAGAATAATAATTCACTATTCTTAACAATAGGTCCGAAAGATTTCTTGGTTCATCATACTATTGCTCTAGGTTTGCATACAACTACATTGATTTTAGTAAAAGGTGCTTTAGATGCACGCGGTTCAAAATTAATGCCAGATAGAAAGGATTTCAGTTATAGTTTTCCTTGCGACGGACCAGGGTGTGGCGGTACTTGTGATATTTCTGCTTGGGATGCATTTTATTTGGCAATTTTCTGGATATATAGACACATAAATCCGTGGATCCATACATCTCGATAAATATCCCATTCCAAAAATAGAAAGTTCAAAACAATTGGGACTTTTTCGGAGATTGGATGCAGTTACTAATTCATGATCTGGCATGTACAGAATGAAGTTTTCATTCTCGATTCTACGAGAATTTTAATGAAAGCCACTACAAAGAAGTTCCGGGAGTTACGAAGGAAGCTTCGGACTCATATTGTTCATGGGTTGAGAACGGGAGTTGAACTCTATGAGGTCGAATCTCCCATTGTTCCTCAGTAGCTCAGTGGTAGAGCGGTCGGCTGTTAACTGATTGGTCATAGGTTCGAATCCTACTTAGGAAGATTTGATTGATTCTTATTAAGGCTGTACGTCCGATCGTGTGTGGTATGTTCGTAATTCGTACAAATGGAACGCATCGCGTACGTGAACCTTCTGGGTCCATCAAAGATTTGAGAAGGGGCCCAATCTCGTATTTGATGGTCGGCGTGGCAATAGGCTTCACTTCATAGACTGGTTTCCCAGCCGTTGTAAAGACTTCGCGAGAACGGTTAGAGGTGACGCAGAGATGCGATTCGCCAAGCTGGGGCAGAAAGAAAGAGGATAAGGAATGGTTTAAGTAACAGTTTTGAGTAAGGAATACGATAGTGTTAGGTCGGAGTACGAAAAGGCGCGTAGCGGTAAGGAAAATCAAGGATTCATTATGGATTCGGTTTCTCAATAGGCGTGAGTTCGATCTTCTTCCAGTTGTGGTAGTTGGTAATGTATCGGACTGATTCGACGTAAGCAATTTTGTTTAGTGATTCAAGTCAGCAATGAATAAGTATAAGCGCGTCGAGTGTATAAGAATTTCTTCTTCTAATTTTTGATACCCCTACTCATATCCTTTTTTTATGATCCCTTCCGATCGAAAACAAAGAGAAGGCCTTGGACCAAGATGCAATGATGAGCCAAGACTTGTCGGGCCCTAGAAAAAGGGCCTAGGGTGAAAGGGCACCCAGGCCAATACAACTCCGAATAAAGACCGGACTCTGTCCGACCACTTTATACCAGATCATAGAGATCTGTATGATTGAAAACCAACACAAGTTTGATTAGATAATGAAAGCAAATCCTGGTCCATGGAATCCCAAGAAGGTAAGAACTCCAACCTGTCTTCCCTTTCTATTCCTCGGTAAGTGGCTTCAGTAGCTGTAGCTTGCTTCCAACGCGGTTTTCCGCTATCGACGAAGAATGTTGCTTGATTGAACGAACATTGTAAGAACCTTTCTAATAAGACAGTTCGCCTACTTCTACCGAATCTTATGCAACAGTAACCATCTGACTCATTTTTCATATTGCACATTTAAAAGAGTGCCAATTGATGCAGAGAAGGAGCTCTTAGCAACTATTGAATTAGAATAGGCTGCCCTTAGCTGATTACCGGATTAGGCAAAGCAAAAAAGAAGAAAAATGCCATCGATGGGGAATTGACTCTTTAAAGGAAGAATTTGACTGCCACAAAACTTCAGGCCAACTCGGAAGAGAAGGATCTCCAGAGGTAAATATCGGGCATTGAGCCCCCCTATCAACGTGCTTGGGAGTCCCTGATAATTAAATAAACCAAGATATTACCATGACTGCCATTGACGAGAGAGGCAAAAGCGAAAGCCTATGGGGTCGCTTCTGCAACTGGATAACCAGTACATAAAATCAATTGCTTGGCCTTGAGTAGAGCGTAGGTAAGGTAGGAATGAAACCTGTACCCTTTCTCTATTGGGCAGATCCAATCAATTGCAGAAAATAAAAGGAAAGTGGCTACCCAAGATTTGAAGCCTATTGAGAGACGAAGCTAGTGAGCCTTGTGACAAGAGCAACTAAAGGTTACCTGTGGGACGGTCTTCTTTGAGCAACTTAAGAGCCTTGAACGAGAACTTGACTATCTCGCTAATCCCGAGACTTAGATGTCAATTTACATAAACTATTTATTGATTTAGCCATGGATCTTGGTCGGGAGGAGGCCAAGGAACCATTCCCTTGACTCGTACTAATGAGAATTTTACTTCACGAGAAATTGAACAAAAAGCTACAGAATTACCCTATTTATTGCGAGTACAAATTGATGTATTTTGAAATAAAGAATGAATGTTTTCCCAGCATGAGGGAAGGTTTACAATGTTCGTTCAATCAAGCAGCATTCTTCGTCGATAGCAAGAAACTGCGTTGGAAGCAACCTACAGCTACTGAAGCCACTTACCGAGGAATAGAAAGGGAAGACGGGTTGGAGTTCTTACCTTCTTGGGATTCTATGGACCAGGATTTGCTTTCCTTATATGGGCTTATAATTCTCAGATGTCCCTTTCGTTATTACATAAAGCGCGAATCAAATGAACCGGAATCCTACGCACATAACTACCTTTTTCCGCTTACACGGAATAGCTATGGCTCTGGAATGTGTTTTTCTCAACTAAATAGGGTAAGGTAAGTATAATAATAAACATCAGTGCACCCTAATGAGTCAAACAAACCTGCTGAAGGTAATGAGCCATCCCTGGAGATAAGTAAAGTGGTGAACCCAATGGATGATCAATACCAAGATCTCCAAGCCCATACTAGTAACCCAACTCCAAATCAAAAAAAGTATTTCCGCAGAAGAATCGACTGGGCGCCAGCAAGGAAAATAATTGACCAAAAAGAACTCATTCTAGAAGACAATAAAAAGAAAAATAGGTACTTGTACGTCCCAGCAGCATGGCAATGCGGAGGTGCCCTAGAAACTAAGACACCCAGGGAAAGAAAATAGTCGATTTCCCACGTTCCTTTTTTCTCGGGCATATCGAGAGGTTGGTGTAGTACAAGAATGAGAAAGCCACAACAGCAGGGAACAGTTAGACACTGTGCATAAGAAAATATTTTCTTTTGACTCAAATATAGTCTTAGAATCTTGTTCTGGTTGAGGCGAGCGAAGTGAGCTAATACTGAATTCGCTTCTGCAACTGGATAACCAGCACTGAAAACCTTACATTGGATGGTTTGGTCTTTTGCCCTTCCGTTCCGTGGGTGCCCGTAACTTCTGTATTTATTATCGCTTTCATTGCTGACGTAACCGTGGTGATTACGGGAGTTGATTTTTTATCCGTCCTAAGGAGAGCGAGAGCGAGAGCGGGAAGTGGAAGGTGGCGTACCCACAGCCCTATCATTTGTTCTCCTTAGATATTCGTATTGTTCCTTCCTGGGTCAACGGGAGCTAGAGGAAATGCATCTCAGGTACATCAATTAGTAGGTATGAGAGGATTAGTGTCGGATCCCCAAGGACAAATGATTGATTTACCCATTCAAAGCAATTTACGTGAAGGACTTTCTTTGACAGAGTATATAATTTCCTGCAATGGAGCCCGAAAAGGATTGGTCGATACTGCTGTACGAACATCAGATGCTGGGTACCTCACGCGTAGACTTGTTGAAGTAGTTCAACACATTATTGTACGTAGAACAGATTGTGGTACTATCCGAGCTATTTACGTCGATTCACTCTTTTGAGAGAACTAGATTATACCGGTTAACTACCCGAACAAGCAACTCGTAATTCTTAACCGAACTCTGGGATGGCTCTCAATCGGCAAAAGGGCAGAACTCCAGATCGTAGAATAGCCGCGGCAAGCACCTTTAACAAGCAAGTAACTAGCTTCCACCTTACTTAAGAAAGAGCAAGGAATAATTTCCCCAACTAAGAAGACTGGCTTTGACCCACCTGAAGATGAAGAAAGGCATCTATCGTCCTACGTTATATACGAGTCCGCTGCCAGGCGCTCTAAAGGATGAGTTACGAAGGGACATGGTCATCTTCCATTCTTCCTTAAGCCCGTCTCCGACTTCAAGAGTAGGCTTTCCCAAGAAGTAGGTTTTCCTGACTGCATTCTCCCATTTGATGTGCCAAGGGATTTGTTCCAAACAAGCAAGTGTCTTCAAGAGTATGTCTGGCCCCAGCTTTAAGTGGGTTCAGCGGACTGAGACAAAGGGACAAGTTGCCGGGTTCGCTTTCAAGCTTGAGATAGGAATTCTTCAACTCATATCGCCAATGCTAGTGGTACTCATACTGGAAATTACGAAAAAGGATGACTCTATCATAAATCGCCATCTACTTTGGTCTGAAGCATTCTTCAAAGAAAAGAGTAAAGTATCTTACCACTAATTAGTGATGTTTTTTTGCTGAATAACAAAGGAGCGGGTAAATCTACAAAAAATTCAATATGAAATACTAGTACTTCAAGAGTTTGCTTACCATAATCGGAAGTGAAAACCTTAGATCTCCGATATATAGGATAGAATGTCAGTTTCAAATCCATTTTGGTAGATAGTATTGCTTGACAATGTCGAGCTAAGACTATCACGAAGTAAACAATTGGTCTGTCTCAGCCTTGACTATGGAATCATCTTTCCTCGCGACTATCTTCCAGGGCCCTGGTTCCCTGTCCTATCCAATTTCCTGAAGGGTCAAGGACAGACATGAGATGGTAAATCTCGACCTTGACCTCGAACAGGTCCTCAGCTTGAATACGGGCCAGGTAGTCTTCCTCCAAAGATGGGAAAGGATTGGACGCCAAAAGGCGTCGTTGAATGGAAAGAACGCAATCACCCCCAATCTCTTTGTTTGGGCTATAGGGATAGGGAGTGGCAGGGCTAATCTGACTAGGTGGCCCAGCTGCCTCCTCCTCTCCTGGATTTGCGAGTGGCACGGGCTGTGCCAATCGCGATGCGCCTGTGCTTTCCTCGGCAGAAGATGAACCTAAAAGGACCCGCGTCCAGGACGACGAGCATTCCGAAAACGTGCGGGTCTAAATATGGCTTTCAATTTAAGTTTCGAATTCTGCCAAAGGAAGTGGCGATGCCATACGCAAAAAGGAAGAGACCCATAGAATGGCAGAGGTAAATAGATCTTTTGCTCATTTTCGTTAATCCATTAATAGGATCTATATAGACACATAAATTCGTGGAAACAGTTTTCTGTCGGACGACTTGTAGGAGGTGAGAGGGGCCCTTACTTCGTCCCATACAGTGTACTACTATCGGCCCTACCAGGCAATATCTACCTACACAAGCTCGATCAAGAGATAGGGAGGATCCGACAGAAGTACGAAATTCCTCTTGTTCTGAGAATCAGATCAGTTCTATTAAGGACGGGTTGTCGTATCGATGAACAAGAAAACTCTGGAGAAGAAGGAAGCTTCAACGCTCCCTAAAACAACAGAGCCATCATTGTGGGGAGGGTCAGATGCGCTACTAATGCGTCTCAACCCCCCAACACGCCAATACTCGCAACTGGTCGCACTAAGGAACAATGACTACTGACTACTTTTGCTTAAGGCTAGATAAAGACATTGGGCGCTCTGGTTCGCTCAGATTCTTCTCTTCATTGAGTTGGCTTTTCCGGAGGGTCCTCTTACTCTATTTTATTATATACACTTAGCGAAAAGAATGTTTTTCGATAGAGCTAGGACATAGATTCTATATGAACCAACGGATCGTGACAAGTCGTTACTACTAGCAATGACTTCCTCTTTCATTACTTCATCCTTTCCATATCCCCCTCCTTTGTTCGATATTACTCATCAAATGGCACTCAGTTCATATCTGTAAGTTCGATCATTGATAAGGTTCAAAGAAAGGGTGGGCCATTAATAAAGAATATATTCCCCCTGACACTTCCTAAGTCCTAGTTTCAGTTTGATAGACTAACAAGTTACTTAAGTGAATTGCCAGATGTTCCATCAATAGTTTCTTGTGATTCTAGGGGGTTTAGGATAGGAAGAGGGCTAAGCTTAACTCAAAGATGCTATATAAAAGGCATTCATGATAATCGCTTTTCATGCGCATTAAGCGTTTAGTTCAGTTGTTATATGAGATCTCTCCTTCCTCAAGTGTTTTCGTACGAGATGAAGGCTCATGAGCTCTCTTTTCAGGATGGAACGTTGGTTCAGGACCACAGGACGGGCTAGGGTCCCGTTAGATTAGACTTGGTAAATCCTGCCACAGAGGTTGTTTTCTCACTTTCGAACACCAAGCTCTTTTTAATTCAGATTTAAGGACTCCTAGTTCCAACTTCAATCTTAGAGCAAGGTGGTGAGTAGGCTAGGATCGGGCAAGGTTAGGAAAGACGGGAAGCATAGGCGGCTAGTCCTGATTTTTAGCAGTAAAGTAGTCCGGTAAGAAACGTAAGCTGAGAACACCCTTTTTCTAGGATATAAGTATCCCAATAACTAGAGTTAGTAAATACGGTTAATCATCCCTGTTTGAGTTGACCAGAAAGCAGTAAACTATAGTCATAGGATAGGGAGTCGAGAAAAAAGAAAGGTTGGTCGAGCTCCTTCATTCCTTGTTCCTCATGGGTCATTCGCCCGCTTGCCCGAACGCACCGGGAGTGCGATTGCCCTTCTTAGCTTTCATTCTCCCGAAGGCAGGGAGTCGACATTCCTACCCACCAGACCCATTTTGAGAATCATACTCCTATCGTTCTTTCTGCCCCCCATCGATCTCGTTATCGTATGGGATCATATGCTTTTTCTCCAGAACGAAATACGCTATCTCGAAATTAGGAAGAGGGCGCTCCTCGAAGAACAGCAAGAGCTCATTGTTCGGGCTGTCATCCGCGGTCACTGGGGAGACTAGAAGAGTTCGTCGACTCTTTCTAGAAGATTTCAATAAGTAGTCCGTCGACGCAAAGTAGTGTGTTTTAATGCGTGGCTTTCTTTGTCTTTGTTTGGTGGAGATCTACTCCTATGCTAAGTGTCTTTGTCTGGTTTGATTTGTTGTGTTTGCATGTATGGACTAGTCGTCAGTGTTCAATGCTTATGTTAATATAATAATAATAAGAAATCGTTAAAATCAATAAAAAGGCCATCATGGACCAAGATCCAAACGGATAGGATGCTACCTTGAACCCAAACCGTTTTCGAATTAGGTTTCGTAAGTAGTGACCAAAGCAGTATCTCCGTCCCTACCCCTTCTCTTAGGGTGGGGCGTGCCATCCGACTGACTTTCGACCGTTCTTTTTTTTATTTTTTTGTACTGATGCTCTAAGGATTAATAATGGGCTGATTCGTTTTCTCTTAGCCCGTTCCTTCACTCAGAATGGCTACTGGACAAGAGTAGGCTGGCAACCCGAAATATGTATGCGTCAGCTTTTTTGAGACCATAGGTTTCGAGGGCTTAAGATACTAACGAATGAGTCATATCATCAGTCTTTGGCCATCAATCACTATATTTGTTCTTCCGGAGTCTGTCATACAAGCAAGACAAGGTAAATGTAGACAATATTACTTACATTACTATCGGCAGGATTTGCTATGATGAGGACAAAATGAGCAACATAAAAAAGATGAGCATATTACAATACCAAGTCAATCAAAGAAAAAAAGGGTCATCCAGAAACACGCGGAACAACTAGTCGAAATTTGAGAATAGAATTCGTTATCATACCATTAAAAAAAGAGGAACCAAACCATAGGCCTAACCCGCAATTTTCAGTTTATTAATGCAATTATTAGACGAAGGAATGAGGTTGATTGGGTATTTACTGCCACTTACGCTTCTCCAAATCCGTCTTTGAGAGAGCAACTTTGGAAGGAAAAAATGATTATGGTTAACGTTTAATCAAGTTAACATGCGTTAAGGAATAGTACGGTATCAAGAGAAATAATTTTGAGAATTTAAAGACATAGTTCCTTGAGAGTATGTTGGGGGCACGATTAAGAGAGTGATTAGTTGCACACATAAATTAAGCGATTAGAAGGTCATGATAGTAAATATAGGGCCGAGAAGAAGGACGAATAGTTTAAGACGAAGATATAGCAATATCGAGTGATAATGGTCATAGGTGATAGGATAGCTAGAGGAATTTCTAGCACAACGCCTTCGTTCTTCTAAAATAGGTGAAGGCGAAAGCAATATAGAGTTCGAAGGAGACGTTATCGAATACGAATACGTGGTTCAAAGGCGACCGAATAATTTTAAAAGAATTGTCAAGGCAGTCGTGGATGAGATTCTAAAGGCCAAGCTTAATTATGTCTCCATCCACGTAGAACGATAGATAAAAGCGAACCAAAGTGCACTATGGTTGATCATACCATAATACGTCGATTCTGATTAGACAATGTATTAGTGGGCGCCCACAATAAACATATGTCATGAACAAGCTCGATAAAGAGTAAGCTTGCAAAACTAGACTATAATAGCAACATAAGATAGTCAAAGTATAAGTAAGGGACCATGATAAAGGGAATTTAAATAGTCCAAGGTTCTTTAAGAATCAAGTCTTGCTTGAAGTTTGGACCTAGGCAGTTGCCCAAGTTTTCTTCATTCTTGGTTTGGTAGACTAGATAAGGTAGGATCCTCTGAATTTATAGTCCAAGCTAACTTACCAATGTGGGTCACAAGAAAAAAGGAGTGAGGTATTCTACCCAACTTACAAAAGTTAGCTAGTAGTGTGATGAGACAATGGGTCACGCAATCAAGGTAAGCACAAAGTTAGGCATTTAATGAATGAAGTAGGACGCAATCACATATCAGGTTGAAAGAAATGAGTCAACGTTGGACCTCTAATTTAAGTCCGAAAGTAACTGGTGTCATGGTAGAGGTTATAGCTTAGCCATTTGACTGGAAAGTCATATCAAGAAAATAGAGTACAAGGAGACATATTTTAGTGGGACATGATATATCTACATTAAGGTGGGCTCGTCTAAGTCTAACATATGAAGTTTGTTGGAAGGAAAAGTCTAGTGTTGTGCTCCAAATATTCAAGTCACGATAAGGGGTGCCAAAATATCTAAAATAGAAAGTGGGAGTTCATGAGGTGAATATTAATGCTCAAAAATAAAGGAGATCAAGTTAAAGCATACAATAAAATTAATTAAAAATCCAGCAAAATAATTTAGGATCACAGTTCTAGAGAGAAGATAGCCTCTTAAATGAATACAGTCAATGAAAAATTAAATCATTTTTTAAATTGCAACTGGGTTAGAAGGTTACCACAAAAGATCGAGATTCGAGGGAAAATCGAGTAAGTAAAGATTGAGATACAATATAGTTTGATAGATGACTAGCAACGCTTGTGTATATACTACTATCATGGTCATGAGTGACATGGCATTTAGTATGGAACACTTCCAATTTATTAGGGCTATCTTGGTGGCCTAATATTAAAATTGAAAACTCAAGTTTCCTCCAAAAGTTTCTTAATAAATTTCTCTAAAATGAGCTACCCAAATTTCGTATTCACTCCAAGCCGTCAAATTTAATCATGACCAAATCAAATCTCTTTCCAAGTAAACTTTTATCACGCTACTACTAACATTTCCAAACTTTCACATTTTCACTCCAACTTTTAAACTCAAGAAAATCATAAATCAAAAAAAATTTATATCACTTCATAACTTTAAAACTCCAAAAATTTCTCCAATAACCCTCAAGATAAACTTTTAACATATCACGAATAATCTAAAATTTACATCTCAATATTTTAACGCACTCATCACATAACTTCTATTTCTAAGTCATTCAAAGAAAATCACAACTTTTTAAATGGTAAATTCCTTTAATCAATCAAAATAACTTCTCACCACATCTTTAGTAACTTTTCCCAAAGATTGTAATATTAGCAATCTAACTTTAAACTCAATATTCAAATGATCTTATCAGTCATCAAATCAAATTTTATTTTATTTTTTCCCAAAATTTCCAATAAATCTCCAATAACCTTTATTGTGTCACAAATCAAATCTATATATTTTTCTTCTTCTATCATTAATCCAAATCTTAAACTCAAAATTTAAATAGGAGTTATCAGTCATAATTCATACAAGAGTTTAAAGTAGATCATCAATTTGATTATATATCCTTCAAAATATTTTTAACCAAAATTCTTAATAACCTTACTCCAAACTTAAAATTCAAAATTTTACGAACTTATTGTTTCACAAATCAAATCTATAAATTTTTTTCTTCTATCATTAATCCAACTCTTAAACTCAAAATTTAAATAGGAGTTATCAGTCGTAATTCATACAAGAGCTTAAAGTAGATCCTCAATTTGATTATATATCCTTCAAAATATTTTTAACCAAAATTCTTAATAACCTTACTCCAAACTTGAAATTTAAAATTTTACGAACTTATTAATTAGGAACCATACAACCCAATTTAAAACCAACCTTTATCAACCGCCCTCATAAATCTTACAGCAGCATTTAAATTCTAAAAATTCTTTTCAACTAACTTTATATCTCTTCAAGGATGTATAGCTATAATTCACTGAATCAAAACTCAAAAATCAATTTAATTTCCTTTCTCAATTGTATATAGATTCCACTATCATTTTGTAGATAAAATTCTAACGATCCTTCGAAGTTATTAATGTTGCTACTACCCAACTTGAAATTAACTAATCCCCAAGTTCATACTTCTTGAAAATATGGTCCCACTATCCTTATATCTTTATAACTCAAATAGGATCTCAATGCATACTAGTTGTTAATGTAATCATTCTAGCCATGTGGTTGACCTATGAGCATATATTAGTGTAGTCATTTTCCTATCAATTGTGGAAATAGGGATTACGGTAGAAAGAGCTCAAGCAAGATGTAGATAAATGAAGTTGAACAAGTGATTCAAAAAATTTAGTCAAGGAAGAGGGTCAAGCAGGTGGATGAGATCCTATACTCTAATCCTATATTGCAGGCCCGTTTGGTACAGTCGTGTAACCAAAACGGCAAACTTGACCTGTATGGGCCACCACAAAAACATGTAACGCCCTAGTCCTAAAATACTTGGGACTAGATACGTATCATGCCAGCTATATACATACGAGTAAGTGAAAGGCTCATTTGTATACATAAGCTGTAAACTGTAGAAAGCCAAGACACTAAATCTCATCCACAAACATAAATAATGATATAAAAGCAACTTTGAGTTTGTCATGTATACAATAGTTGGGCGGAGATAAATTTACTACCAACTAAATTAAATATGGAAAAATATACAAAGAAAGAATTGGTCGAGCGAGAGCAAGTGACGAGTCCAAGAGCAATCATCACGGAGGAAGGAAGGCATGGCCTTAGCTAGAGCCTCTGCAAGAATCACGAAACATACACCAGGAGAGATCACCAGGTCCTCAGAGGGACGTAACAAGATACAGGAAGAACATGCCATTTATAACTGCAAATGTAAATACTATAAACTACAACACAACTGGGTCCCTAAGCATCTATGTGATATGCACTTTGAGGACAACGTTCTATGCAGAGGATGTAGGATCAACAGAGTAAATAAAGGGTGGCAGTAGGTAGTGCTCATCCGAGTCACTATCGGCCATGGACTGTAAGTAGCGCTCATCTGAGTCGCTATCGGCCCCTGGGCAGAAGGTAGTGCTCATAAGAGTCACTATCGGCCCACAAATGTGTGTAAAAATAAATGTAGCCCCTACGCTAGTAGCTGTCCCCTCCTCCCAATGATATACATGCATCGTAACCATGACGCACCAACACATATCGCTTCCACAATACTGTTTTATAATAGATAACTATCAAGTCTTCTAACATACATCTATTGACAATTATTCATACGTATGCGCACGGGGGATCAGTCAACACGCAAGTGACTACTACATGATACTCACAACTCACACACAACTCGTGGTACAATCGTGACAAAGTTAATGACATGCACTCTATTGACGGAAGTCTCTTAACTCTAGGTCCACAAGCAAGAAGAAAAATAAATAACTGAAAATAAAAGTACAAAAAATAATAACATAATAATAAGATGCAACTAAATATAAGCAGTAATCATGGCAAGGTATCTTGCCTGGTGTATCGTCTGGTGTGGTACAATGATCCAACAAGTCTTGTTCTGTCGAATTGCCAAGGCCAATATATAGGTAGTTCGAAGTCACGAGAAAATAGAACACACGATTAGTCGTGAGCAATGGGGGTAATTCGAAGAGAATTTCTAGAGATAAGTACTTTTACTAATTTTAGAAAATATTATAATACTTGACTTTATATTTTTATTAGTCCAAATAATTTATAAGAAATTACTTAAAAGTCAGGAAAAATTATTTTCGGACAAAACTCAAGTTGTAAAATATGCTCTTAGGTAAAATATTATACTTAACCAATTAAAAGTTATTTTAGAAATATTTGAAAAATGTCACTAAATCATTAAGCCAAAAAACTATAAGTTTGTAAGATATATTAGAAGTCAAGGTATCCTGCTAAAAGAAAAATAATTTTTTGTAGAAAACTAACTTTTCATTAGTCACCGTATTTAATAAAAATCTAGAAAATATTGTAGGGCTACTGAGTTTTTGTAGAAAAAATAATTTTAGAAAATATTCATTATCTATTTATTTAATAAACTAATTAATACAATAATAATAATAATAAACACTTGTAACAATTTATATTCTAGTAATATAATTATTTTATACTCTATATATTGTATATAAAAAATATAATAATAATAATAATAATCATCCCCACCAAAACGAGCAGCACTTGCTGCTCCTCTCAACAAAAGCAAGTCACCCATTTTTAGTACAAAAGATGGAGAACAAAAGAGAGGGAGAAAGTAACATTAAAATAAATCGGAGAGCGGAGGGGAGAATACTCACATTGGGAGGCTCGCCGGGCAAGTCTGGTCGAGATAAGCCGATGGGCCGAGGGATCTGTACTGGTGGAGTCGGCGCTCGACGGCGAAGGTCAGCAGGTGGACGACGCAGGGTCGAAAGAGGCGGCCAGCGGAAGGGGGCGGTCGCCGACGCTCGTCGGAGGGAACGAGGCGGCCGGAGGGGCACGGTGGCGTCGGACAGCTAGTCGGCCGAAGATTGAGCGAGAAGAAGAACGGGCTTCGATTGACGGTGGCGGTTGGGCACGGTACTCCGGAAAGTCGACGGCGCGGCTCGAGTTCAGAGGTACTAGGTCTTCCCTATTTTCTTGTTTGTTTAGGGTTTGGATTTGGTGGCGGGGGTGGTCGGTTCGTGGACGATCGGGTGCTAAAATTTGGGGTGTCAGGCAGGAGGCGGTCCAGGGGGTTGCTGTGTGGCCTGTTCTTTGGGTTGGCCGGGTTATTGGATGTCTGGTCTCCGGAAGGCAATGGTGGTAGTGATGGTGATATGGGTTGTGGCAACGGCGTCGGGGATGCTGCTACGATGATGATGGTTTCAATTTTGGGAGGTGATGGCGGTTTCGGGGAACTGGACATGGCGGCAACGGCATCTGGCTGGGTGGCTGGCCGGATGTCGGGTTTGTCAGACAACGATGGTGGTGTGAAGATGGATGAAGGTGGTGGTCATAATGGTGGGGGCGTAACAGGGTGCTGCTGGCTGGCAGAGATGGTGATGGTGACAGCGGTGGTGGTGAGGTGGAGATGGCAGAACTGTTTTGTCCTGCGAGACACGGACGGGGTATCCGGGATTGTCGGATACAAAAAATATATATTCGTAAAGGATAAGCGATAGTGGATGGGACGGGGCACAGACACGATGCACAAGACTTGGTTTGTGGAATCCTGGTTTGTGAAAATTTTGAGAAAAAAGGAGCATTGGGGGTTCTCCTTATATAGGAGGTGGCGCTACTGGTTAGATAAGGACTACAATTGTTTTAAATTTCCATAGAATATTCATAATTAAATTTAAAGTAGTCAAAAGTCAATCCAATATAATCATATCCAAATTTAAACTAGCAATCCCATATTTAAGATAAAATCTTTTCCAAATTATATTATCATAATTATCCAAATATTAAGTCAAACAAAATTCTAAATATCCTTTTTGAAATAGTAACATAATATTATTAACTAAATTTCGAAAATCAATTAACTCCATGTACTTCACATGAAAGAAGAAAATTTTACATAAAACATAGTTTCTCCAAAATTACTATTTATTTTTGTTCAACAAAATAAATAACCCGTAAATTAAATTTTATATTGGAAATCCCAATGTGACATTTTTTACCACTTAAGAAACTAAAATATTTATTATATATTATTTGAAAACTATGCTTCTAAAATAAATATTTTTATAAAAATACGTACCTCGCATACATTCGCACACTTCGAGCAAATACGAAGAACAAGAACTCGTATATGACAGCAATTACAAATTCGCGCACAACGTACAATACGAGAAAAATTATTATCAAAAATAAATAAAAATTGTAGTAAAAATTTAGGGGGTTTACAATAACTACATACTACCTTTAATTCACATAAATCGTATTTACTTTATAGTAATTAGTACACAAGCTACAAGTAATTAATTGTCTATCTTTATAATAAATGTGTATATTATATATATACACCTAGGTAGCGTTAATAATAATTTTCATATATATAATAAACTTAATGAATTATATAGGCTAGTTGGACTTGGAGTTGGGACCGGATCCTCGACCTTAGAGTGGGAAGTAGGCAAGTATACCTTGCCAACTTGTACAGTATATCTTATATGTATGTTCTCTACTTTTATATTGTTTTTTTCTCATATTGTTATATTTAAGTTGCTTTAACCTGTTTCTAGTTTTACTTTATTATGTTTCTAGTTTTACATGCTCTTACATGTTTTATGTTATATTTTATTACCTACTATATTGGTCTTCGGGTTCATTTGTGTCCCATGATAGAGATGCCTAGTCCTACGCCACTATTTCTTTGACTCGACTTGACGTGATATGACTTGACTTGAGATATTCTATAGAGTGGTAGCGCTTACCTTGGCTACAGTCTATAGGATCAACTTGACCCTTGTATTTCTCTAGAAGATTGATACTAGGATTGGCTACATTCTCGATTGAGAGTCGCTTGTCTAGGACTACAATTGAGACTAGATTGGGAGTGCTTTCCTTGACTATAGTCTATAGGATGGACTTTTAGCCACGTCTAGTATGGCATGCCACTATCTTCGTTTCTTGGTGTCATAGTTAATTCTTTCGTGACTATTTATTATTTTTTATGCATATTTTATACTGTTAAATTTGGCATATTTTATGTATCTTGCTAGTCCCCTGAGGACCTGGTGAACTCTCCAGGTATTAGATGAAGTTATCAAGATTTAATACATTGATGGATGATGATTGCTTTACCAAGACTATAGGTATACTTAGTTGATGCTATTATCATTATCTTCCTTATGTATCTTTTGTCCTCTAATTGACTCGTGATGTTATCATAGCCTAGTCTTTTAGAAACTTTATTTTCTTCTAGCTTGTGCATGATAAATGTCTTATCGGGGATCCACCCTAATACTTTATCTATTCTAGAATCAGTATATTACGGTCTGATCAGCCTTAGTACACTTGATTTGTTATTATTACCGATAATTAGTGGATTGAGATATAGTTGATTTAGAACAACAAAATAGCTTATACGAACTTGAGCCGGGCTGGAGTGTCAAGACCCGCACCGTGTTTAGGGGCGCGAGCACGTAGGTATGTCCAGCCTACGCCGCAAAGTCGACGGTAGAACGATGTGTATGTCATCTAGAACATATAACAACTAAGGCACAAATAAATATAACTTGTCCATCTCCGCACGGAGGAATATAATCACAACTCAATCACATGAATCTAAGGAAGATAAGCACGAATAAGATAGAGATAAAGATGAAACAAATAGTCTGAAATAGATGCAGAGTCACAAATACAAGTTCAAAATTTAAAAACATAATACAATCCCAAATAAGTTCTACAGACCCAAAGTATCAAGCTGGAATACAAATCCAGTCAAAGCCTAGCTAATCTAAGTCACTGCAGGCAGTGCGTCCTCTACGAGCACAGGCTCCACAAGCAAGTCTTGATCATAGTCTCCATCTATGCCAAACCTGTAGAAGGTCGAGCAATCAGCATCTAACTGCTCTGAAATATAGTTATCCAGTCAGTATTGGAGCAAAGTACAAACGCCAACAACAGTTCCAATGAATTGACAAATACTATAAGAAACAGTTATAATAGAATACAAGATATAATATCAAGACTAGAAGTAAAACAGTATAAGGCAAACTGAATGTCATGTCATAGTGTGAGATATATGGTAAAACTGGAATGTAGAGCAGTACAGGTAATCTGATGTACAATGTAAATATAAACGGTGCCATGAGATATTAAAGCATTATATGATCGGCTTGGGTCTATATCAGGCTATTCTATTTGACCGGCTATGCACAAGAACAAGCACAGGTAAACCTGGAGATCAGGCCGGGCAAAATGGAAAGCTATTACTCAAGCAGTATCAGGTCAGGCTACACCCTACGTGTGGTGAGGGTGGAGCTATGCACAAGTAGTTACAGGAGGGATATTGATCACATAACCTCTAATAACTCTCTAATCTCCCTAATAGTATAATGGATCCAACCATGACATGTCATGACACGGGATTCAAAGAGAAGGGGGGCCATCCCACTCCCAAATCGGTGTATACAAGTACATGAAACAAGATCGAACATGTACCCATATACCAGTTAAACTAGGAATAACATCTCATGACGAGATCCAACGTATGCTAGTCCGTGTATCCTCATGTCGAGAATCAACTAAAACAATACAACTGAACAGATATAGTAAACATCAAAGTAATGAAAATTATCAGAGAATGTACTCGACTGCAGTCCTGAGCTGTCAATATAAATCGAGGCTCAAAATGGAGTCACAGACCTATAGATGAGATATACAAGTGTTAAATAGGGTTTTACAGTGTTAGACATAGTTTTCTAGTGTGTGACATGCAATCTAGGTCAAACTAGGACAAGTATTGACTCACAGTTGACTTTTGGTCAACTGGTCAACTTTGGTCAAATCCTAGTCCAACCTAAGTCAGATGTTGACTCAAAGTTGACTTCCAATCAAAATGGTCAACCTTGGTCAACCTTGGTCAACCATGGTCAAATCTAAGCCTAGTTAACCTGTATCAAGACATTACCTACTAAGATACCCTAATCTAGGTATCCATATACCTTAAATTACTCTTATACAGGTATTTACATATATATAGGATATACCCCATATATTATGTAACACACTATCTATCAAGTATTCTACCCTAGTCATCTAGGTAACCCTCATCCATATGCAAACTCTACCTTAGATATCTAGGCTAAAAGGATACGTTAGTCTAGTAGGTAACCTTCATCTAGATGTCTAGGTAATAGCCTATTACCTTAGCTAGTAGGATACCATATATGTACTCATATCCTAACTCTCCAAATACTAAGACATGGATACTTAAAGTAATAAGTTCACTAAACTCTAATATCTAACTAAAACTCTGATACACACATATACCTAGTTCAGTCCAAAATGGACTGAACCCTGTCCTATCCTTTCTCTCTATCACTCAAAGCCCAGAAATTACCAACTGATACATACCCTAAATCTGGACACTAACTCTACTGACACAACAAGACACTCTATTGGGCTATCCTAACTCAAGATACAAAGACCAACAACTAATACTCACTAATCTTAGGATGCTAACTAACATATCCTAATCTAAATCAATTACCAACAATACTAATACACTCAAAGCTAACACTCTAACATCACTAAAGGCTAACCCCAACTCAAATCTCAGGTACTAACTAAAATACTCAAAACCCATGGCCTAAAGGCCACTGCCCTGCTACTGCAGTATACTGCTTGTTCTGCAAGCTCTGTAGTGAGCTACTGCAACCTGCTGCAAGGCTCTGCCATAGATCCCTGCTGTTGCTGCTCTACTGTTGCATTTGTTGCATGCTGCATTGAGTGATGCTACTACTGCCTTGTTGTATTGCATACACTCTAATCTCCTATATAGGTATCCTAATAATGTAACATTTATCCTAATCTGAACCAACATCAAGATACTAAAAAATCCCTCAAACATATAAGGCTAATCTAGGATACATGAGTCTAAAGTTAACTTACTAACACAGGATACTAACTTAAGGTACTAACCCATATCCTAAATTACTAACACACTCTAATGGCTAACACCCTACTGCTGCATAGAAAATTTGAATTTGCTGCATGCTAAGTTGCTACAATTCTCTGAAATACATAACCCAAATTCCTGATACCACAACTAATCCTAAACACTCTGATACATACAAGTATCAGACATTAAAACTCATACTCTGAAACTCAAAATCCCTCTCTTAGATATCCCAAGCCCAAAGCCAATGGCCAACCATATGGCCAAGGGCCAGAGCTATGGCAAATAGTCAAACAATCCCTGCCCCTACTGCTGCTTTGTGCAGACTAAGGCAAGCAACCATGGGCCAGTTGCTGCTTCAAGGGGTAATACAGCTAAGGCAAGGCTCTGGTCGAGCTCCTAAGCAATGGTCAGGCCAAGCCACTGCCTTGCCCGAGCTCTTCTTCACTGCTACCTAGTACAGCAGTCCAAATCTCTGCTGCCTGAGCCAACTACATGGCCAGTACAAAACTCTGATTCTTAAGCCACAGACCCAAGGCCAAACTAATTCACACTGCACTTCATTACCCTCTGTTGCATCTATACTGCACTCACTTCTAGTGAAGGCCTAAACCTGACCCATCAATTCACTGCACATGCAATAGGCTAAGTGCCAAAGGTTTGGCCAATAGCCCAAACCAAATGACCCATCTGATGCATACATGACTACTACTATCTTTGATACACACATCTCTATAACTGATACTAATTATACACTCAAACCCAGAGCCTAAAACTAATCATACAAGTCATAGACCCCTTCTCTGATACTAGAGCCACTCCCTCAAAACAACACACATACACACACACACACAACATACATGTATACATATAACATGTAGCTTATATATACACATATATATAGGATAATTATTAGGAAATCACACAGAAAACCTGAACAAGGAATCACCTATCCAAACAAATAATCAAAACTAAAAATAAAGCCCAAAATAGCCTATAGGGCATTTCATCAAACACTTGGGGGCTCTCCTCAGATTTCTCCAAGGATGCCTCAAAATTCCTATGTGAAATGCACAAAAAGGAAGGTTAGAGCCTTGCTCACCTCCCCAAGGGTATCCCTAACCAATGTGGGTGTTCCTACAAGGTGTCATGCATGAAGAATGATCTAAAACTATGGGAATGCAAAGTTTTACCTATTGGGTGGTTGAATTCCCAATGAAATCTCTTGTGGAATGCTCTTATGTCAAGTTAAACACAATTTTCTCCTCCTTGGACACTTCCCCACGAGTTTCTTGGATCTCCAAGCTCCTAGCCTTGAAGAAGGAAGTTTATGGAGGAGTTTAGGAGAATTTAGAAGAGTTTCGATGGTAGAAATCCATGGACATGGAAAGGGGCTATTCTACGGCTTTGTGGAGGCTCATTAATGAGGAAGAAGATCAACTAAAGGCTCTTAATACCAGCCAAGAGAGGGAGCCCTAAAACCACTCTAACATGTCTAATTTACCCTCTCAAGTCATCATGAATCATCTTCTAATTAAAGGGTTAATGGTGCACTAAGTGTAGGATTCAATTCTAGTCCAAACTAAGTCTAACATGACTCAAAGGAAGCTAATTGTGTTCATCCTAGGTTGTGGTCTCAAGTGATCATGTCTAGTCTCATAGGGTTCACAAGTTAAGGTTCAATTAAAGGGCTAAACTAACAATAAATGAAACCTTCACAATAATAACTTAAATAATATTCAAGTAATATAAATAATGCAAATTAACAAAAATATCCCTATTTTTGAAATATGGTAGTGACATGGAGTCCTCTCGTTACGTAGCTAGCATATATATGATCACCTAGTCATACGTATTTTGGGACTTGGGCGTTACAACGTGTCCCTGCTATACCCAAATCTTAAGCTCCATAATGATTGTGTTGCAAATCGTGCACACACATCTTGACTCATCCGTGTCGTATTTATACTTCTAGTGACTCAATCGACACCATATATACGGATTGCCACTCAACACATCGACTCATCTATATGAAAGGTCACTGGCATGACAAGCCATCTTAGACATAGCTAGGAGGGACGGTGGATCGATCAATGAAGGTAGCTAGCCCCACTGAAAGCCCATCAAATTTCTGGTTGCCTACGCAGCATCAGTTATACCATATTTCATCCATGGTCGGATTGGTCCTGTGGCCCCATGTTATCGTCCGAAGAAACATTGTCCTTGTGCACAAGTTGTCCATGACCACGCACCTACAAGAACATCTAGAGTTACGTAATACATGGCCTAATTTGTGGTATGACTCAATTCCTTTTGCAAGTTGTTCTCATAAACCATACTTTCCATATTTTGTTGGAGATTCCCAAATGAGGGATTGCCTCGACGACAAATGGTTGAGTGAACTTTTCATTTTACCTTTGAAAGCCAGGAACAACTATTGCATAGCCTTCCAACCCAACTTGAACAAAACGTATTCCATAAAGTTTTATAGACCATGTCATAATCTATATGACAACTGTGAGACTGTTGAACATATCACTAAAATTAGTTATAAAACTATGGGTACGTGCACGTACTCAACTTGAACAACCATATTTTTTGAGTGCCTTAACCCATGCCATGAACCGTATGGCCCGCATTGGAATCTTGGGGGCGCACATGCTGTGATAAGCGATGCGACCGTGGGAACATCTAGATTATGACCACAAGTCGATGGTCGATGTGCCAATATAAACGTGATCTACTCTGTCCAAGTCGTCTCTTTTTTACCCAAGCCATGGGATCGAAGTACCGAGTGCCAACTTTGAAAGCCATTGTAGAGCGATATCTAGGTAGCAAATTAACCATTCCATATTCTATACACATTTGACTCAAAGCAAAATTATTTTCTTTAGCTATGTGGGTTCGTTTCTTTTATTAGCATACCTACTCAGTGCAATTGGAAACATTCATTTATTAGTGTGACGGACAAGTTGAGGCAAGTTCATCAAAGCCATCCACCTGAACGAGGAGTTGTCTCTACCTAGCGTGACTTCGAATAAGCCATTGCATAGCCAAGTCCAAACGTAGTTACGTTTCGATTTCTCCGGTTGAACTAAGCGGGGCGAAACACTACATAAGATTTTTCAAAACATTTTCTACTAATTTTTTACCATTAAATTCTTTACCAAGACTTCTTCGCTGATTAATAATAGTAGAAGCTTTGGTGCAGTAATCATCAATTATGTCAGTATCCTTCATACATAGGTTCTCAAATGAACTTCTAAGAGTTTGTAATTTGACAGATTTTACTGTGTCATCACCTTCATATTATTTTTGTAAAATTTTCCATCATTGCTTGACTTCAAAGCATTAGCAATTCTTTGAAAGATAGTCATTCACTGCTTGTTGCAATATGAGTAGTGCATTTGCATCTTTTTTTCTGAAGATCCCTCATTTCTGTCACCTTATTTGTCTTTCATAACCATTCTCAACAAATTTCCAAAGATCTTATGAAATGAAAGGAGTTCTCATCTTAATACTCCAAAAACCACAATTCTCTCCACTAAATACAGGAATCAAATTTTTAGAGAGATTAAACCCATTTTCAAAATTTATTTCGCTTCTAGCTTCTCACAAAACTTAAACCAAATAACAAATACACAAAACAAATGTACTAACTTTGTCAAACAACTTCTGTGAGCAAGCTTTCTACGATGAACCTCTTGCTTCAACAACGATCCTGGCGCTTTGATACCAAAATGTTGGAAGACCAAAGTGAAATGTTAAACAAACTTTCTACACTAGTTACTGCTATATGTAGTAAAAGAAAATGGGACAAGTAATATTTAGTAAGGTGGAATGGAAAATTGTATTTAAGAATGGAATTAACTCTCTGAAATAAACCGTGAGTCTAAATGACTATAGCAACAGCCTTATATAGGCTTTACAAGCAAGTGTATCACTTCTTCTTCTTTTTTGAGGAAACATAAATTTCATTCAAGTATTCAAAGGATAACAAGAGCACATGTCTCGAAGGACATGATCATAAATACAATCAGGAATAATATCATGAACTGTGAGAGAGTTCATAGGGTTGTGGGAAAGAGCCTGTGAAGCTAGTCGATATGCACAGTTGTTGGCACTTCTGTGGACAAAGGAGAATGAAATCTCCTTAGCAGAATTCAAAAGCTTCCTAGCATTAGAGATTGTATGGCAAGCAAGCCCAATTGTAAATGCCACTTGAGAGTTTATAGAATCAATAAGAGCTTTGCAGTCTTCCGCTACTGTGGTTTGATGCAGTTGCTTTCTTTCAATCAGTACTAGAGCTAAGTGAATTCACAATGCTTTAGCTTCAACTGAAGAGCCTCCATATTGTTTCTTCAATAGAGCACCCACGAAAAGCCCCACTCCATTTCTCAGGACAGCTGTTGTGGCCATCTTCCCGTCCAGGTATGCACCATCATAATTAATTTTTTATTTTTTTGCTTCAGGTGGGCTCCAAGACTCATTAATAGCATTCATGTCAAAGGAAGAACTGCTAGAGGATGGAATCTGATTATAGGCTTCATATTTCTCTTCTAGAAAAAGGCTTCGTGAAGGATCCGATTGGAGTTAATCATTCGATTATCAAAGATAGCTTTTTTCCTAGCCTTCCATATAGACCACATCAGATATAGACATGTTGATACATCAACTCGATCTCCCTTCTTGAGAAGATTTGAGATAAAAGAGGAGACGGTGGTCTGGGATTGTATATATCTTGCAATTGTAGGTTTTCCTTGCCAAGATGGACCTAAATGGGACCATAAAGAATAAGATGGTCAGTTATTTCGTCATATACCTTACACAGTGGGCACGTAGCTTCAATGTGGTTGATTCTTCGATGAATGTTAGCTTTGGTAGGTAAAGAATTCATAAGAACTCTCCAAGCAAACATGAGCACCCTTGGGCAAATGTGGCTAAGTTTCCAAAAATTTCTTCCAATTAGTAAATCCATTATCGTCAGAGGAATGATGTTTTCTATTGAGGCTCTCATGGATAACTCGATATCCCGACTTGGTACTTAAGCACCCATCATTAGTATGTTTCCAAATTAGTCAATTAGTTGTACAATTACCTGATAAAGGAATCTTCAAAATTGCCGCTGCTTCAGGAGGAGGAAATAATATGACAATAATATTTTCCTTCCAACTAAAAGTTCCATTATTGATAAGATCACTGACAGAGTTGACCCATCTAATGGCAAATTGGTATCCTGATACTCTGTGGTCTGGCATGCTAGGAACCCACGGATCTTGCCAGATGTTGATTTGAGAACAATCCCCTACTGACCAAATGATATTCTCCTGACGAAAGGCTATGTTGCTCAAGATACTTGTCCAAATGCAGGATGAAGTTGGTGAGGGAGTTGCCGACCAGAAGGAAAATGAGTGGAGATATTTGCTTCTATTAGCCCATATAGAGTTAGAATCCGTAAGGAACCTCTAAGATAGTTTAAGCATGAGTGAAAGATTTGTGATATGGGATCACGAATGCCAAGTCCTCCTTGAAATTTTGGTTTGGTAAAGATGGACCAAGAAGTGAAATAAATTTTCTTCCTATTGCTCACTGCACCCCGCTAGAAGTCTCTTTGGTGTTTAGATAAGGAGTTAGTAACAGTCTTAGGAATGAAATAGGAGAAGAGATAGTAAGTATGAAGGGAGGAAAGAGTGGATTTGATAAGGACACTGCCAGCAGCATGAGATAAACAGCTTCTCTTCCAACCATTAAGCTTGTAATTGCTGGTGTTTAGGAGATCAGAGAAAGTATTAACTCTATTTTTCGATTGAAGAGGTATTTGTCTATGGGATCCATTGGTTTAACACCTAATAGATTCTGAACAAGCTGACACATGTAGGGGCCAGTTTTCTTAGAGAAGAAAAATTGAGGATTTGTCGAAGTTGATGCGTTGACCAGACCATTGTTCGAAGGTTTGGATGATGATCTTGGCTTGAGTAATATTATGGAGAGAGTATTTACCAAATAATAGCATGTCATCAGCAAACGCTAAATGGGAGAAGGATATAGAGCATCGATTAAGCTTGACACTTTCATAGAGCATGTTCCTTTCCATGATAAGGATGAAGGTCGACAATATCTCCATACTCATGATGAAGAGATACGGTGAGACGGGGCATCCTTGTCGAATGCCACGACATGGAGTGAAGGTCTTAGTTGGTATGCCATTCACAAGGACAACAAATGAGGTAGAGGAAATGCACTTCATGATAAGGTCGTGGGATTTACCCTTAATGCCGAATCCACCAAGAGCCTGGCTAATGATTCCCAAATTTAGCCTATTATAAGACTTGGACATATCAAGTTTAAGAGCAAAGGAACTATTGCCAGGATTGCAAGTCAAAATTGAATGGAAAAGTTCCTGGGCTATAACCACATTATCTTCTGTTACGACCCGCACCCGGTATAAGGGCATGAGTACATAACAGCTTATAGCTTACATCACAGAATCGACGGTAGAACGTTGTACTAGGTCACTATCTAACAACTCACGCAATTATATAATGTACTTGTCATGGAAGGACAAGTAAAGATATAATAAAACTCAATTACAGTCTAAGCACGATAAGATAACATAGAAGTCTAGATAACTACTAAGACTAAACAAACAATAACTAAAATAAACTACTAAAATAATAACATCTCAAACAATCTCAAATACAAAGTCAAGTATATATATTTATTACATTTCAAGTTTAAACATGCAATCTAAAACAAGTCTACTAACTAGTCTCCCGATCACTCCTGGGAATTGGGACCAAAGGTAGCTAATCCCTTCTCGGTTCCATAGCAAGTAGGGCATGTGTCCTCAGGAAAAACATCTGTAATATTTTGTCAACGTATCTAGTTAGGATTGGAACGAGCACAACTCATCTAGAAATTCCAAGTAAATGGCAAAGACTATAAAGTAGTTATAGACAGTTATATTGATGAAGCATGGTATGTTTTAGACAAGTAATGATATAGAGCAACAGTTTAAAGTACAGGAGAAGTGATATAACGAATCAGAAGAGCATGGCAATGAAGACTGTAAAAGTAAAACTAACTAAACTAGAATAGAGATGATATGTCCAGACAGTATAATTGTTTTACTTAATAAAATGCCAAGAAAATTGGCTTTTGAAAATAAAACGAGAAAAAGTACAAGAAGTACAAATTTGATTCTGGGAAAGTATTGCTATGGAAGTCTGATCTATAAATGATCACTTTGTTCCTTGGACCATACGATGATGATGAAGATCACTGCTTGAAGTTGAACCATAGGAAGAACTAAGTCACCAGAAAGGTATCGACGCACTTGGGCACTAATGGCGAGGCCGAATGCTTTCCTGCTTTGCTTCACTCTGTTCTGAAAGAAAGGTTGAAGAAGAATGCTCTGGAGAATCAAAATCTCTAAGTTCTGATCTCTGTATTCTCTTCTGTCTCTGTTGTCTCCTTGTGTCTGAAAAATAAGTCTACTTATAGACTTGGGCTTCTGTGCGTAAAAACTCAGCAAAAGTTCCGTCTTTACGCTAACAACCGCCACCCACGACCAAAGTCATCCTCATTATACGTTGACACATGTCCCATTATTTCATTAAAAATAGGATACACGTACACACGATCTTCGGGATGTGTGGCATGAAAGCCATGTAGGCAAACCACGTTCCAAGCTGGTCAGAAAGAATAGGGCATAAAAATATCCCCAATGTCCTCTGAGCGTAAAGCAGTAGACTAGGCGTAAAATAGCCTTGATATAGTCTTCCCGCGTAAAGTGGTTGTTAAATAACCTTGAGCGTAAAAGTATCTCAAATAGACTTTACGCACACGTCAACTCTTGAGCGTAAAAACTCATATAGTCTCCATGTGTAAAAGAAGCCACACTGTGAGCGTAAAATAGCTCAGTCCACATACTAAACGACAACATTGGTCTTTGTGTAAAACAAATCCCTTTGAATTCTGTGGTATATGCCATCATTAATATCTTTATGTCATACTTTGCATTAAATGCAAGACTTGACAGCTTTGTCCAGCGTAAAAAGTAGTTAGCCTGTCATAGGCGTAAAATCACTGTCTTGACCCTGGTTGCTTTAGGCGTAAAAGCGATTAGCCTTGCCTTGGGCGTAAAGAGACTAGCCTCTCTGTAGCATAAAGTAGATCAATGTTGAGTGGAGTGATCTATCACTTTGACTCTTTCTGTGAAGCACTTTTTACGCTCCTACAAGACCCCCTTCAAAGTTTTCAAATCTCTCCAAAATTTGAAACACTTTGAACAGAAGCATAAAAGTTGAAGTTTGACCAGTCAGTGTAAAACTCGGGATACGCAAAAGTCATCCGCGTAAAAGCGGGGATATCCAACAGTCGGCGTAAAAACCAAGAAAAATGGTGTCGGTCAATACTTAACCGTCACAATGAATTTTCTTTCTCGAAACTTTGGAGCGTTTCTTCATCTTCCCGAGTTTGCTTTTAATAATGAGCAATTTCCCATAAGGAATATGAAGAGTTAATTTGATTATATAAATAGAGAGAAATTCCTCATTTTTGCCATTCATCCTCACGTTGTCATGACGCCAAAGAACAACGAAGAGGCTTCGAGCTCCATGATTGATTTTGAGCGAGCACATAACTTTTTAAAGTGCTTTGGAGTGACTCCGGCAGTCTTTAGTCGCATCAATGGTGGTCCTCCAACTGCGTACGAAGGGCCAGGAGATACAGAAGCATTTCTTAATCTGATGCGTCGCTCGGGGATTCGCAATATGCACGAGCTAGGTGCCTCCCTTCGTCAGCCAAACGAGGGAGAGAAAAAATAATATTTTTATGTATTGCGACTCTTTTATCTGTAGGGGTCCACTTCCCCCTTTTTATAAATAAAATTTTGATGTTAATCTCATCTGTTGATGCACAGAATTGTTTAAGCACTTCTTTTGACTGCTTCTATGGTTGTTAATTCCCAAGAAACAAACCAATACGTGGCATCTGTCTTGTGGTTATGAGAGCCTTTTAATAAGATCCTTTCCTGAAATAGACTCACACCAACAGTTTCTTCAGCCTTTATAAATAGCCGAGAATGTTTCATATATTCTTATTCTCATTCCTCTGAAGATAACTTTTTGCAATGTCGTTATTCAATAAATGACAATGGCGATGCTTTCCAACGGCGTTCCTTTTTACGCCCAGTCATCAGGCGTAGATTCAACCACTATTAGAGCCAAAGCATTTGACTTAAGTGGTAAGTCCGATTGTAAGCAATTATCTGCCTTTGAAATTTTTGTTGAAAACAGCTGCTCATGAGCGTAAATTCTTGACGGGCGTAAAAAACCTTGTTGAATACTCATGAAACGTTGGCGTAAAAGCCTTGTTGAATGAGGCTCACACAAAACAATAGCGTAAAAGCCTTGCTGAAAAGTGGTACACCTGAAGCACTGGCGTAAAAAGCCTTGCTGAATAGTGGTACACCTGAAGCACTGGCGTAAAAAGCCTTACTGAATAGTGGTACACCTGAAGCACTGGCGTAAAAGCCTTGCTGAATAGTGATACACCTGAAGCACTGGCGTAAAAATGCCTTGTAGTCTGTTGAAGATAAAACAAGATGCGTAAGCATCTATTTTTAATTAGCGTTTAATACGCATCTGATGATACTTCTGTTTAAAACACTTCTTCTTTATTGTTTTCTGCAGAAGTTTGGCTGAAGAGCTTTTCTAAAACCGGTATTGGCGACTTTGACGCTGTGAGGAGCATTCTTTTGTCATTAACATCAGGGAGCTCATGCACTTTTGACGCGCAAATTAGACAACTCAGAACTCTTCGTGGGATAGAAGGGTCTTCCTCTGTTGATAGGAAGAGCCTTTATACACGGAGAGTTGGATGGTGGAGTCAACTCTATCCCGAGAAATCGGGTAGTAGAGTTCCTTTCACGGCATAACTAGGAATTGTATCCCAATGCTGGATATATTCCTATCTCCTTTGGAAGGCTGCCACTCCTCCACCAGTTGTATTGGCAGCAACACGACTTCGGGCTGCCATATTATGGGATTCTTCTCTCGTCTGAGAGAGAAGACCAGAGTTAATTCCTGCTGTTCTGGTCACCACTGTGGCTCAGACAGCAAGGAATTTACACCAACAACGAATCCGACAAAGAAGATCCAAAGAAGAAATAGATTTCTATTAGGTTATCGTTGTTGTATAGAATAAAAATCCAAAAATGTAATAGATTTCCATCATGATTTGTAAAAAAAAGTCTAAGAAATGTAATAGACTTTTATGATGATATGAGAGTGGAAATGTTAAATCTTCTATGCTCAATAATTTGTGTCTATCCAAATGTAAGATGGACATGATAGATAAAGAAATCTTGTTTTTTGTTTTAGAGTATATAATACTATCAGAGGTAATATGGACATGACAGTATATAAGAACTCAAAAGAAAATTAGATTAATATCTATGTAGAGGTCAAAAATGGAAATGATAGATAGGAAAATTAAGTAGATTTAATATTTATCCAGAGGTCATGAAAACATAATAAATAACAAATCCCGCTTTTTAATCCATTGATAAGATAGAAGATTCAAGATCCCTTTGTAAAGAGACAAGAAATCAGCTTAACCAAACCTTGGTAGCTGGAGAATAAGAAGACAGATGTCATTGAAGATATACGTCAATAAGATGGACGAACCAACGTATCTTTCGGAAAAAGAAAGGACAATTCAATTCCATAATTAAATGGATGAATCTGATGTAAAGAACGGATAGGCCTTTTCGGGACTAAAAAGTTGTTTTTTAATTTCAAAGACCAGTTCATTAATAATCCTCCTCTATAAATAGGTGATAACTTTCTGTAATCATTTCATTCTTATTTCCACTCCTCTATTGGAAATGTCTTCCGGGGATGTTCAGCAAAAGAATGAAGTCACTATGAAGATTGAGGATGTCATCGAGACACACCCCGTTGAACCAACTGTATCAGGCTCAACCGAAATAGGTGGAAGTTCTTCTACGCCCAAGCCACCACAAGACATCCTCACTTTCTTGGTAGAGCCAGGGAGAACTCCTGAAGAAGAAGCGCTGAGGATGGCTGTCTACAATTTTTTTATGAGTTCAGGCAACGATGCCTTCTATGCATTGGCTGACTATGTATTCAATAAGGAAGACGAAGGGAGTGGCCCTCGTCCTTAATCTTTTGCCTTGAACAAAAATAATAATAAAAGAAATTTTATTTTCATTCTTTTTTTATACATAGTATTTCTTAAGAAATTTGCCATTGATTGGCAGCATGAGTAGATCTCCATTGGGCTTTGATAACCGATAGGCGCCATTGGAAAACACGAACTCAATTACATAAGGGCCTTCCCATTTTGCTTGGAATTTCCCTTTGCTTTTGTGAGTCATCACCATCGGTCTTCGAACAGCTAATACAAGCTCGCCAACCTTGAATACTCTCTCTTTAACTTTACAATTAAAAGTTCAAGATATACGGGCTTGATATAGCTCGATATGCTGTTGTGCTTGAAGACGCTTCTCGTCCAATCCTTCAAGTTCTTGTAGTCATAAGCGATCATTATTCTCTGTAGTTAGCTCATTAGCAATGGCTATTCGAAGAGATAGAATATGGATTTCCAATAGGAGGACAGCTTCACATCCATAAACCAATAAGAATGGTGTAAAACCAGTAGGAGTCCTGACTGTTGTTCGATAAGCCCATAAACATTCTCCGAGTTTCTCATTCCAATCACGTTTGTTAGAAGAGATAAACTTTTTGAGAAGCTTGATAATCGTCTTATTGAAAGCTTCGACTAAACCATTAGCAGCTGGATTATAAGTTGTAGAAGCCAAATTCTGAATTCGATTCTTATCACAGAACCGATAAAATGCCTGACTGGCAAATTGTGGACCATTGTCATGAATTATTCGTCGAGGAATCCCAAAGCGATAAATGACATGGTGCTTGATGAAGTTGATCACATTAGATGTTTTCACTTCAGCAAGGGGAACTGCTTCTGTCTACTTAGAAAAGTAATCTGTTATAGCTAATATAAACCGATGTCCTTTAACAGAAGGAGGGTTAATAGGGCCAATGACATCCATAACCCAAGCTTCGAAGGGCCAAGAGGCTGCTGTAGGATGTAGAAATTCAGACGGTTGATGAATAAAATCAGCATGAATCTGATATTCTTTATATCTTCTGGCATAGTCTACAGCATCTGCTATCACAGAAGGCCAATAATACCCCATTCTTCGAATGCGGTCTTGTAATTTAGGACCCGGTTGATGAGCACCACAAATTCCAACATGAGCTTCTCGTATTGTTTGTTTGGCTTCACTTTCTGAGAGACAACGCAGCAAGAGTCCATCATAAGAACGACAGTATAGCATATGTAAAGATGAATCATAATAGAATCGAAATGATCGTCTCTTAATTGATGCAGCTTCTTTTGGATCTTCAGACAAAATCCCATGAACTGCATAATCAATGAATGGAGTTCTCCAATCCTTTTACTGGGAACTTGATTCTGTAGCATAACTTTGTTCAATATAAAGATTATTCTTGACACAGAACAAGTCTTGATCTAACAAAGTAATTGTATTTTGCCTTCGGATTGGAACAGCCAGGTCTGCAGCTAAGCTAGCAAGAGCATCAGCCTCCACATTCTGAGAACATGGTAAAAATTCAATGAAGATTCCTTTGAATAAAAGGACCAACTCGACTACCACTTGATGATAAGGGATGAGATCAGGATTTCTGACCTCATAAGTTCCTCTAACTTGATTAACGATCAATTGAGAATCTCCATAAGCTTCTAGGAACTCAATGTCCAATTGTTTTGCTACTTGGAGATCGATCAATAGAGCATTATATTCTGCTACATTATTGGAGCATGGCTCATTGAGAGAATAGGCACGGTGTATGACCATTTTGTCAGGAGAAACCAAGACGATTCCTACCCCAGAGACAATATTGCCTTTAGGTCCTACTCGTGATGCTCCATCAAAATATAATTGCTATATGTCATTCTTCAAAGCCATGTTACAATCTACAACTTCATCTGGAATGTCCTCATATAACCTCGCAGTTTCAGGTATAGGGTGAGCAGCTAAGAAATCAGCTAATGCTTGACCATTTACTGATTTTTGCGGTACATAAACCATGTCATAAGGAGTGAGCAACATCGCCCAGGTAGCTAACCTGGAATTATGAGTGCTCGGTTTTCTCATCAATACCCGAATGGGATTTATTCTGGAGATGACATGAATAGTCTGTCCAGTCACATAATGTCTTGTCTTTTGGACGGCAAAAACCAAGGCTAGACATTCCTTTTCCACATGAGTATACCTGTGTTCAGCTCCGACCATCATTCTGCTCAGATAATATATTGCTTGTTCATGACCCATATCAGTTTTCTGTGCAAAAAGAGCGCCAAGTGAATGATCCAGGGCTCGAACATATAGCAAGAATAGTTTTCCTACCACTGGAGGTACCAGAACAGGTGGATTTGTAATGTATTGCTTGATGTCATTGAAGGCTTTCTGACATGTTTCATCCCAAACAAATGATACACCTTTCTTTAATAGACGGGAGAAAGGTTGACATCTCCTAGAAAGATTAGATATAAATCTTCTGATATAAGCAATACGACCCTGAAAACTACGGAGTTCTTTCAGATTACGAGGAGGACGCATTTCAAGAATTGCTTTAACCTTATCAGGATCAACATGGATACCCTGAGAAGTAATGACAAATCCTAAAAACTTGCCACTGGAAACCCCTAAGAAAGACTTAGTAGGGTTCATTTTTAATTGATATTGATGCATCAATTCAAATACTGTCTTCAAGTCCTGAATTTGATCATTCGTTGATCGACTTCTAACAGCAATGTCATCTACGTAGCATTCAACTATCTTCCGTAGATGTTATTGAAAGATATTGCTCATAGCCCATTGATACGTGGCACCGGCGTTTTTAAGACCAAACGGCATAACCGTATAGCAATAAACCCCAAGGGGTGTGCAAAAAGTAGTATGCTTCTCATCTTCTGGATGCATCTTGATCTGATTGTATCCTGAGAATCCGTCCATGAAAGACATGCGTTCAAAACCGCATGTATTGTCTATCATGACGTCAGTAATTGGAAGTGGAAATTCGTCCTATGGACAAGCCGTATAAAGATCTCGATAATCTATGCAAACTCGGACTTTTTCGTTCTTTTTCATAACAAGAACAATATTGGCAACCCAATCCGGGTGCTGTTCTTCACGAACAAAGCCACATGTAATCAACTTTTTGACTTCTGCTTCAATTGCAACCATCATGTCTGGTCTAAAGCGCCGTTGCTGTTGTTTTATAGGCTTGACATTGGGCAAAATATTGAGTTTATGAGTGGCAACTTTAGGATCTAGCCCTGGCATATCCTCATAACTCTATGCAAAAATGTCAATATATTCTTTGATAAGTTTTATCAACTCTTCCTTTTCATCTTCGGAAAGATTCTTACTGATGAATATTGGTTTGGACGTAGTTCCATCTCCAACATCAATCTGGACAACTTCATCTTTTGTAGGTGGCTATCGTTGTTCAAAACGAAGTTCCCACTGAGTATCCATCTGTTGAGCCCAAGGATCATTCTCAAATGGCTCTGATTCATCATCAATTTGAACCATATTGACTGAGAATATTTGTCCAGATTCATCATATGAGGAACGAGACATATCGGATTCGACGAATTGAATTTTCTCCGAATCTGATGATTGCGAAGAGCTAGAAGAGAATTCTTCTGGTATATCGTCATTAAATATGTGGGACGGATCATATTCCAACCCATGACGAGTCTTCTGGTAAAACGGATCACCACATAATGGTAGTCGTCTACCCTTGCCTTGATTGAGACCTTGCATAGTCTTCAAATCATATCCCATGTTCTGGATAATCTTGATAGATTGTTGACTATATTTGCCAATTCGGATTCTTCCTTCATCTTTATCTTTCAGATCATCTGTCTGAGCAACAGGGATATTTCTAGCCAGGCCAAACACAATTTGGCGCTTGCTTTTCTTATTAGAAGGAACCACGAAATAAGATTCTTCATGGCGTCTAAAAGTTACGCAAGCTTGTGATGGAGTGGCTACAGGTAGAAGATAGGGAGAAGATGTCAGGAACCTTTGAGCATAAAGTCCAACGTCAACATGAGGAGAAAAAGAATTTTCCTTATGATCGATGTATAAAGTTTCTTCTGGTTCTATGTCGCGTTTATATTGATGACTTTGATTATCAGAAGACAAAGTCATTCTTTCAATAAACTTGACAGCCATATACTCGAAAAGGAAATCTTCATTGATATCAAAAAGTAAGAATGATCAATATTTACATCATTTACAATCTGATTGCTACGCTTCGGGTTAATCATTAGTGGACCATTCTGCGTAGTTTTGCCAAGTTTGACAATCAATGGTGGTTCTGGATCATTCGTACAAGAAGTACGCTCTTTGACCTTGATAATAAAAGGTTGAACTTGGCTCTTAGCAGGAATATTTATTGATTCCTCAGATGAAGTTTGAGTTCTTCCTTTAACCTTGATTATCAGAGGTTGATCATAGACAGATTGGGATTGGATTCGTCCCTTGACTATGATCTTTAAAGGTTGCTCTTCTGGCGGATCTTCATTAATAGATTGATCCTCAGTAGATGATTGATCTTCAGCCATGTCTGATATCTCTTTCACATGCTCTTATTTATAAAGCCTTGAATTAGAGAAATAGGCTTCGACACCTTTGAAAGGATTGATATCAGCATACTCAGTCTTCATAACTCCTTGGGAATCTACATACTTGAAGCATTGGTGGAGAGTTGAAGGCACAATATTATGCTCATGAATCCATGGTCTCCCCAGAAGGATATTATAGGAGGTCTGAGTTGATAACATAGAAAGTTACCATGGTTCGAAGATCACCAATCTGAATCTGCAGACGAATCTTCCCCAGTGGTTTACTCTTGCCAGAGTTAAAACCAACTATCGTAGTACTAGTGTAAGTCAGATCACTAGTAGGAATCCTCAGGGGTCTTAGCATACTCTGAAGAATTATGCTAATTGAAGACCCAGGATCAATGTAAATCCTGTCAATTTTAGTGGATCCAATATACCCAATGTAGCACAGAGGCCTGTCATGCTTGTTATGCTTCAACAGCATATCCTCTTGTGTAAAGGTGATGTTGGGAATTGCTTCCATCACACTATAACATTGCGGACATGACACTGGTGTATTATCAGGACTCTTGAGTTGAGCCAAGCATGAATCTTCTTGAAGTAAAGCTTCACTCAAAGTCTCTCTGCTTTCTCTAGAAAGGCGAAGCAGTTCAAATATAGATAGTATAGCCGAAGTATTGGCCAACTGAGCTAAAATATCAAATTTGTAAGGTTTCATCACCACCCCCTAACTGGAAGCAGGCTTCAATGGGACGTCAAAGCGTACTGCTTTCTGTTTCCCCTTTTCAACCACAGATGGTTTAGCAGGAACAGGCGATGGTTGAGCTGGTAGTGTTTTCACTACGTCTTCTGCTTCTTTGGAGGATCCCTCATAATCTTTGTGGTATTCTCTTCCAGATCTTGTACCAGCAAAAGTTTCTTCTTTGGACTCAGGAGAAGGAAGTACCATATTACAGGATTTAGTCTTCCTTCCCTTAGTCTTCTTCTTGTGAGGGTTGTTATGAGGAACTTTAGAACCCAATCCAACAGTGGAGTTTTGATTTTGAATTTGTAAAGGAAGTCGTATTCCTTTATCATAATTCAAACCTTCTGCCTTTTGAAAGTCATAACCCATCTTCTTCATGGGATGAACAGATTGCTGACTATACAAGTGAGTGGGCAGCAGACTTTTAACAGGTGCTTCAACACAGGAATAAGAAGGACCTTCTGTAACCACAAGAGAATGAAGCATAGATATTTCTGTAGCTTCGGGAGGAGAAGGATTCGGGATACGAGGAAAAATTCCTGTTGGAGCTTTTCATAAGCAGCGAAGACTTGTTGTGCCCGGTATAAAGGAACACTATTCATGGCTAGCCACTGCTGATAAGTAAGCTTGAGCTTGATAGGAGAAGCTAGACTTGGAGGACAATGTTCAGTCCTCTCAATCTATCTTCTAAAGGAAGTCCATCCCATAGATGATCCAAGTCATCAGGGTCTGGAATAACATTAGAAATCATGTTGCGGGTTTTGACTTGCTTACCTTTCTTGGATTTTAAAGTTTTACCTTTATTTTCCAACTCAGGTACTAAGTCAGGATGTACCCACATGATTTTACCATTCTTTAGTATGAGCGGCAGCAATCCTGCATTTTCTTCTCTGGCAGGCGGGATATTCACGATCTTCATTGTCACCTTTGGGATTGGGATAATTCCGTCTGGGACTTGCTGTGGTCGAAAATCCCCGAACTGAAGAGAAACAATATTGGTCGTAACTGTATGGTCATCATTGGTTAAAGTGATAGCACCACCATTTATCAGCTCTTGGATTTTCTTTTTCAAGACATAGCAAGCACTGGTAGGATGATTAATGTATCTATGATAGATACATTATTTGGGATTGTTAGTCAAATTCACCTCATGAGGCCTCTTTGGCTCTGGAATCTGAAGTTTGCCACTTTTCACCAGACATTAGAATATCCCTGGGATATCACTTTCGTCAAAAGAGTATTCTTCCTTTGGCCTGGAAGATTCCTGATTATTTGGCATCGTTTTGTTCTTAGAAAGATTGACCATAAGAGTATCTTTTTCCTTCACATTATGATTGCCAGGATTATTACCAGGATTACTTTTCTTCCCTTTATCTTCAGAAGCGAAAATCATTCCATGTTCACGAGCCAACCTACCATTGGTCTCGGCAGAAACTACTGCTATGATAAACGAAGCCTAATCTGTGAATTGGGAATCCGTGAAGATAGCAATGGATGGTCGCAGATTCATCTTGCATGTATCAATCAATGCTGAATCTGGCATGCCAGGAGGCATCTTTAGAGTAGCCTGTTGGAAACGTTCGATGAACGTCCGAGTATCTTCTTTCTCCTTTTGCTTGATTTCTGTCAGGAAGGACATGTTCATGTCCATACCTTCTTCATAGAAGCGTGAGAGAAACATTGCCTTGAATTCGTCAAAAGACGAAATAGAATTATCGGGTAAACTACGATACCAGTCGTAAGCTGAACCCGTCAGACACCCGATGAACACTCGAGTGAGAAGAGCATCATTTTTCTGCAAATGTACAGTCATAATATCAAAGTAATTGATATACTGACTGGGAGATGCTTTTCCATCGAACAAAACCATAGATTGTGGCTTGAACTTCAGGTGGAAAGGGTACATCATTCCAATGAGGAGGATAAGGTTACATAGTCCCTAACCTCTGGAGTTGATCTTTGTGCTTCAAGACTTCAAACTATGCTTTGAGCTCACGTACTGCTTGAATGGCTTCACTGGTTTGTGGAAGCACATTTGACTGAATGGTTGTTAGATGTACCGTAACCCCGACTGGAGGTGGTACATCTTCAGGAATGATGGGATCTAGAGATGCAGAATTTTGGTTAACTGCAGGCTCTTGAATATTCAAAGGTATTTCAGCCCCTTGACTATCTTGAGTTTGTGCTGCTACTGGTACCGGGGTTATTACTGTCGGCTGAGCAATTTGCAGATTCAATATTATCTGATGCATGCTTTGCACCATGTTCAGCATGTCTTCCAGTGATTGCTCAACGACAGTGAGATGTTGTTCCGTATTAGCAGATGATGTCTCAGGTTCATCTCCAATAGCGTAGGATTCAACCTCTTTTGAAGATATAGAGGGATTAGTATAGAAGTATGAATCCACACTATCAGTTTTAGACTCAAAAGATTGAGTACCCCCAGCTTCTGAATCAGAAGTCTGCAATTGTCTTTGTCTTCTTGATCGAGTATTCTGATATACTCCTTCAAAGGAATCAAGAAGTCTGTTGAACTGTTGTTGACCTGGAGTTTGGGACATAATCCGTCTCGGATATCGTCCTCTATTAGTATGAGATGCCATGTTGACTGACACATATGACAACTCATGTTCTTTGCCTTCAGCTTGAGGCACATTAAAACTCAATCGATCAAAAACTGACCGTTTTGAAGCTGAACAACAACAATTGATCACAACCTGGTGATATTCACAATGATATTTTTCTTGAGGGAATGTCACCGGAGATTGTCTATCTTTACACTTTTGCATTAGCAATTCACGTAAATCATAAGGAGTAGAGGGAGTAATCTTCTTTATTACATTTGGGGTAGAAAAAACGGTTAGTCCCTTGTGTATAAAGAAGATTGCTGGCTGCATTCGCAGAACCAAATTGTACATTTTTATGCATTTGGAGTTGTGTGCGTAAATCTTGAGATTTTTTAGCACGAAGTGTTGGCCCATTCCATGGTCACACCCGATTTCGATAATTAACATACACTTTAGTCAATACACAAAATATAGAAAATGCTGCTAATCATTTCAGGATGCATGAAATCATATTCAACGGACGATGTACTGTATAAATCAAAGCGTCAACGTCATCAAAACTTCTAAAGACTCGTTTCTACTTTTATTCTGTATTTTACATTTTATTGAGTCTAGGAATTACTTTGTAAAATCAATTATGGTAATACTGGCTTAGGGTTAAAATTGTCCTCATTTCCAAAAACCTATTTTTACCCTTTATTATTTTCGGTTACAAGTATTTCAAAAACATATTTCGAAAATAATCCTTTTCAAATGATTTTTCAAATAACAAAAAACATGTTTGAAAACTGTTTTTACAAAAGAATTTTAAAATATCTCCTGACAGAACTCCTAGCCGAGTTTGGCCCGAGTTCGGTCCGAACTCTGACCGAGTTCGGTCAGTTTGTATTCAAACTTCAGTTGCCTCCAAATCTGCGAGCAACGTCTATTTTGCGAGATATTTGCATCCGAACTCTGCCCGAGTTCTGCCCGAGTTCGGTTGGTGAAAACACCTATAAATAGAGAAGAACTTTTCACTTCAAATCATCAATTCATTCTTCATCTTCTCTTCTCTACTATTTCAAGTATTTTCTAAACGATCTAAGATTTTCAAATCTCACCTACACATCTCTTAGCCAAAAGCCAGTACTATCAAGAGTTGATTTAGAGTCTTTTGGTTACTCAAGAGTTGTAAGAGGTCGTTCAAGTTTCAACAACTTTTCTGTTGTGGAGCTGGTCGTGCGCTCGTCACCAAGCACGGTGTTGTGAAGCCGATCGTGCGCTTGTCACCAAGCACGGTGTTGTAAGAGATTGCAAGCTCTCAGTTAAAGCTTGTGCCATAGTGGATTAACATCGAGCAAGAGTACTCGAGACTGGATTAGTCCTCTCAGAGGGATACCAGTATACATCGCTGTGTCACTGAGTTTGATTCTTCTATCTTTATTTACTGTCTCTTACATATCTGCCATAGTTTAAATTTTTAATTGGTGATTTTATTCCGCTGCACACACGCACTCTATTCACCCCCCCTCTAGAGGTGCTCAACGATCCTTCAATTGGTATCAGAGCAGGTTATATTTTTATATAACATACCCTAGAGAGTATATATATGGCAGTCGTGAATTCTATATTCAACGGTGAAGGGCAATCCACAAATAGACCTCCCATATTTGATGGAACAAATTACACTTACTGGAAAACACGAATGACTTTCTTTCTAAAGTCTCTAGATTTTGATCTTTGGTCAATAGTCATTGATGGATATAAGAAACCACCACCTACAGTGGTTGAAGGTATTCTTATGGAAAAGCCGCATGACAAGTACACCGATGCTGAAAAAGCAAAGGCTAGTCTTGATGCTCGAGCCATCAATGCACTATTCTGTGCAATTGACAAAACTGAGTTCAACAGAGTTTCAACCTGCAAGACATCTCACGAAATTTGGAAACTTCTTGAGGTAACCCATGAAGGGACTTCCCAAGTGAAAGAATCCAAAATTAGTAGACTGACTCAGGAATATAAATCTTTTAAGATGAAACCCGGTGAGTCAATTACACAGATGTTTACTCGTTTCCTTGATATAACTAATCCTTTGCAATCTCTTGGTAAGGATTACAGCAATCACGAGAAGATTAGAAAGGTGCTGCGGGCTCTAACAAAGAACTGGAATCCAAAGGCCACAACAATTATTGAAGGAAACGACCTCACCACAATGTCGTTGGAAACCTTGATGGGCAAGCTCATGACCCATGAACTCGACTTACAAGATTTTGAAGAAGCAACACCAAAGGAGAAAACTATTGCCTTCAAAGCCCAAGCAAGAAAAGCAACTTACAACGATTCCGATGAAGAGTCGTCAAGTGGTGATGAAAGAGCACTACTTGTGAGAAACTTCAAGAAATATCTCAAGTTCACAAGCAGAAAGAAGAAAGACGTCCAAGAATGCAACGAAGATGAAACTATATGCTTTGGATGCAAGAAATCAGGGCATATGAAGAAGGACTGTCCAACCACCAAGAAAAGCAGTCCATATGATAGATCAAGATCAAGCAGAAAAGCTACATCTGGTCGAAAGTATGCCAACACAAGCATCTGGCATGAAAGTGATGCCAGTGATTCAGAAGAAGAAGACAAACCCTGCAGTAATGCAAATGTTTGTCTCATGGCATTCGATAAGGTATCATCTAATCCTTTGTTTGATGACTTTACTTTCGATGAATTAGAGAATGCTTTTGGCGAACTACTTGAAGATCACAAAATTATGCTCGACAAGTATAAGCAATCTCGAAAAGAGATTAAGGCACACACAACCGAGATAGCTAGACTGTCTAATTTAATTGAAGAGATTAAAGAGACATCTACTACCGGTAACACGGAAGAGATAGCCAAACTCAAAGTAGACTATCACGAGGCTATCCTCAATATTGAAAAGAAAGAAAAGGACTATGTCAAAATACAAAAGCTTTATGACATAGAGAAGAAGATGCACCTAGTAACTGAACAAAGACTCCTTGATATGACTGCTAGATACGAAGAGTCTATTGCGATTTCTAAAAAGCTAGAAATCAAGTTAGGCAAACAGGCAATACCTGTGACACAGCCTAAGATTAGTCCTAATGCAAAGTATACACCTAGAAGGACTAAACACAAGAAAGCACAGAAAAAACACGAACACAATCATGCTTTCACTTACAGGTTCTCCAAACAAAACAAGCTTGCAAATCCAGTTTCTTCCACTAAACTGACTTGCACATATTGTGGTACACACGGACACATATCACAATATTGTATTGCAAGAAAGCTTGTTGATAACCATACTTTAGTCTGGAGACCTAAAACTAATCAGCATGGACCCTTCAGAAAATGGGTACCAAAGGATTCATCTACTTGTTTTGTAGGTGGACCCTCAACCCTCTCATGCTAGAAGCAAGTGGATTCTCGATAGCGGATGTTCGCGACCCATGACTGGTGATGCATCTTTATTCGCTACGCTATCGATGAAGAAAGAAGGATACGTCTCCTTCGGAAATAACTTGAGAGGTGATATTATAGGTAATGGTACTGTAGGTATTTCTCCTTATCCCATAATAAAGGATGTTTGTCTAGTAACTGAATTGAAACATAACCTATTGAGCATAAGTCATTTGGCAGATAATGGTTATGGTATCAATTTTGTTAAAGATAAATGTACCATATATGATATGTCATCTGGTGATCCCGTATATAAAGGGATTAGAGAAGACAATATTTATGTTTTCTTTTTGGAGAATACTAATAATGCAGGAAGGTGCCTAGTAGCCAATCAAGATGAAAGCTGGCTATGGCACATGAGACTAGGACATGCAAACATGGATACTATCTCACGTCTGAACACAAAGAAGTTAGTAAAAGGACTCCCAGAAATTCCATTCAAGAGAGACATGGTATGTGCTGACTGTGAAAAGAACAAAGCACATAGGTCTTCTTTTAAATCCATCAACGCTGTAAGTACTTCGAGACCTTTGCAGTTGATTCATATGGATTTATTTGATCCTAGTAGAGTCGCTAGTCTTGGCGGTAAACTCTATGCTTTTGTCATTGTTGATGATTTCTCTCGTTTTACATTGGTTTACTTTTTATCAAACAAAAGTTATGCTATTTTTGAATTTCAAATATTTTGTAAAAAGGTACAAAACGAAAAAAGGCTTCATGATTACTCGTATCCGAAGTGATCATGGTGGCGAATTCGAAAATTCTGATTTCAAAAAGTTTTGTGATGATAGTGGATATTACTACGAATTTTCTTGTCCTAGAACTCCCTAACAGAATGGTGTTGTGGAGCGGAAGAATCGTACTCTAAGCGAAATGGCTAGAGTCATGCTTAATCAGCATAATCTTTCTAAATATTTTTGGGCAGAAGCTGTTAGTACAGCCTGCCATATTTTAAATAGGGTGTTAATTCGACCAATCTCGAAGAAAACACCATATGAGCTTTGGTTTGGAAGAATTCCAAACATTTCTTATTTTAAAGTTTTTGGTTGTCGCTGTTTCATCCTGAACACCAAGGATAACTTGGGTAAGTTCGACTCCAAAGCAAATGACGGGATATTTCTCGGATATGCTGCTAAGAGTAAGGGATATAGAATTTTTAATAAAAGATCTTTGATTGTTGAAGAAAGTATTAATGTTACCTTTGATGAGTTGAATAGTCATAGATCTAGCGACAGTGATGATGAAGATGCACCTACGAAGACTAAGAAGAGTTCTGAGAAAGATCCTACCCAAGAGGCAAGAACTGATAAAAGTTCCGAAGATGCAGGAACTGAAAAGAGCCTTGTGAAAGGTATGGCCCAAAGATTCGAATCATTGAGATTCAAACCAGATCATCCAGAAACTCTCATTATAGGTGATGTATCCAAAGGTATAAGTACTCGTTCATCTCTTAGAGATTCTGAAGTAGCAGCTAATGTAGCATTTATTTCACAAATAGAACCTAAGAATGTTGATGAGGCTTTTTCTGATGAATTTTGGATTTCTGCCATGCAAGAAGAACTTAATCAATTTGAGAGAAACCAAGTTTGGGAACTCGTTCCTAAACCTATTGGTCAATCGATAATTGGTACCAAATGGGTGTTCCGAAATAAACTTAGTGAAGATGGACAAGTTCTACGCAACAAAGCACGTCTAGTTGCACAAGGTTATAATCAAGAAGAAGGAATTGATTATGATGAGACCTATGCTCCTGTTGCTAGACTAGAAGCCATCCGCATGTTTTGCGCTTTTGCTTGTTTTAATGATTTCAAACTTTTTCAAATGGACGTGAAAAGCGCATTTTTAAATGGATTTTTGAAAGAAGAGGTTTTTGTGAAACAACCCCCTGGTTTTGAAGATTTTCAAAAACCTGATCACGTCTTCAAGCTTAAGAAAGCACTTTATGGACTCAAACAAGCACCTCGTGCTTGGTATGAACGCCTAAGCGCCTTCTTACTTGATAATGGATTTTCAAAGGGCAAGATTGATACTACTCTTTTTATTAAATCCATGAATAATGATATACTTCTAGTGCAAATTTATATAGATGACATTATCTTTGGCTCTACTAATGAACAACTCTGTCAAGAATTTGCCAAGTGTATGCAGAGTGAATTTGAGATAAGCATGATGGGAGAGCTGAACTTCTTCCTAGGATTGCAAATCAAACAACACTCGAACGGAACATTCATCAACCAAGCCAAGTACATGAAGGACATACTGAAGAAGTACGACTTCGAGAATGTGAAGCCAATTGGGACTCCTATGGCTACATCTACAAAGCTTGATGCTGATAAAAGTGGCAAACCTGTTGATCAGCGTAAGTATCGAGGTATGATTGGTAGTTTATTATATTTAACTTCTAGTCGCCCTGATATTATGTTTAGTGTTTGCATATGTGCACGATATCAGGCAAACCCTAAGGAATCACATCTTAGTGCCGTTAAGCGTATCTTCCGATACCTTAAAGGAACTTCTACAGTTGGCTTATGGTATCCCAAGACCAAATCTTTTGACCTTATAGGTTACTCGGATGCGGATTTTGCTGGATGCAAAGTGGACCGTAAAAGTACTAGTGGCACATGTCATTTCTTGGGAAAGGCCTTAGTCTCTTGGTTTAGCAAGAAACAAAATTCAGTAGCATTATCAACAACTGAGGCTGAGTATATCGTCGCAGGACATTGTTGTGCTCAAATTTTGTGGATGAAGCAAACCTTAGAGGACTACAATCCGCACTATACAAATGTTCCTATTTATTGTGATAACACTAGTGCAATTAATTTGACTAAGAACCCAGTTTGTCATTCACGCATAAAGCACATAGAAGTTAGACATCATTTTCTACGTGATCATCAACAACACGGGGAAATTTGCTTAGAATTTATTGATACTGAACATCAACTAGCTGATATTTTCACTAAACCATTGGCTGAAGACCGTTTTAACATCTTGAGGCGTGAGCTCGGCATTCTTGAATTCTCGGATTCTTAAAACATATGGTAATTAAAATTGTATTTATGACTTGATAATTTATTATTTAATGAAAATTATTTTTGGGGACAAACTTACAAAGGGTATGTCTGTCACCACGGCTACGGTCGAAGCGAAGCGGTACTTAAGAGTTCCCCGGTGAACCACCGTTAGCTGGGACAACCCCTATAGTTAACCCGAAAATAATAGCAGTTATTTAATAAACCAGTCAACTGTTATTTATTACAGTCTTTATTTACCTGACTGCTTTGACTGTCTCGGAAATGCAAGTGGCCGAACTCGGCCCGAACTCTGACCGAGTTCGGACCGAGTTCGATCGGCGCTGTGATGGTTCCAGAACCGAACAGCCGGCCCTAGCACCTATATATTTCATCCTTCCTTCCACTTTTTCTTCACAACAAAATGTGGAATACTTCCATCTCCTACTAGAAGTCTCTCCTCCTCCTTCTTTGCAAGGAATCTTCAAGTGGGCGATCTTCTTCCTCCATCTCCTCATGGCTCCCAAACGTCAACGAGGAAATTCTTCTCAAGGTGCTTCCTCCTCATCCGACTACACTCCTGCAAGTCTCTTTAGTCCAGCCAGACCAAGAGATCCTGAAGAATATGATGGTACTTTGTTTCCTGACAAAGACTTCTCAGATCTCTGGTTTGATTCCTTCTCTTCTCGTCGTATTTGTGCTGGAGCCTTCGTCAATTTTACAACTTTCTTTGAATATGCTCCTGTTTTTGACCAACTTGGATTCCGCGACTTTTTCGAGGTCCAAGATAGCATTTACGACAATGCGGTCCGTATGTTTTACTGCAATTTGCAAGTAAAACAAAACGAAAATTTCTATTCCTGCATTGCTGGGCAGGAACTAGAATTTAGCGCCACCGATATCAGTGAATACTTTCACGTTCCTGATCTTGGTGATGCACTAGTTGACATCCACCATATTCAGTTCCCTGCCGATGTCACTTTAGCTTCTTTTAGGGAATTGATTTGACACCCTACTCCTCCTCCCCGGAGAATCTTTTCTAGACATTTGAACCAAACTTTTTACGAGCTTCATCGTATGATTTTCTCTGCCCTTCTCCCTAAGAAAGGCTCTACCGATGAAGTTACATTTTTGGAACTTTCTGCTCTTTATCACATTCATTTTGGAATTCCTTTCTCTGTTCCAAAAACTATAATGTCTTGGATGCTCAACTGCAAGAATGCAGGTAGGAACCTAGTCTTTTCTATGCACCTTGCTAGTATATTTCGACGTTTCGAGATTGATCTTGAAACGTGTGCCATTTCTTCTCCACCTGTTGAGTTGACCCGCTCTCGTCGGTTTCCTCAACCTCCTGGTGCTGCTCCTGCTGTCCCAGCTGCTGATGCTGAGGCCCCTCCAGCTGATGCTCATCCTGCTCCGGCCCCTGCCCCAGGACTCGATCAGGCATTCTACCAGCGGTTTGATGATTTCGTTGCCGTTTCCACGCAACGTCATCAGGACTCCGAGTTCAGGCACATTTCTCAGGCCCAGGTGCTGAGAAACAGTATTGCCGATCTCCACTACAGCCTGGTTCAGGATCCAGTCCATCCACTCACTATCCTTCTACACCTGGCTTTCCCTGGTCCTCGTTTTACTGATGAGGTTACTTTTCAGTATTTCGACCCGACCACTGCTTATTTCCCTCATGATCCTCCCGGTGCGGACGACCCAGCGATGTGATGTGGATTCAGCCATGGGATAGTGGATTTAGATTTGATTAGTTGATGCAGTTTATGTAGTAGTTTTATTTTATTTCATGTCTAAACTGTTTCAGTTAGACTTTATCAGTTGTACTTTTTGGATTTTTAGTGGAACCTCTATGTTATTTCGGTTTATTATGAGATAGTTCATTTTATTTCAGTTGTCTATGCTGTGATTACTTCTTTTTACTTCACTTTGTCTTGTTTATTCTATTGTTGGCTTCACGATTTACGGGGGAGCCTATTCATTTTCCTACTTGACAAAGGGGGAGAAAAAGAGTATACCAAAAGAAAGCGAGATATTCAAAAACAAAATCCAATCAAATTTTTTTCAGGTATTTTGATATTTTGTTCTATTTGATATAAATATATTTTGGTATAGACTCAAGTTTGTCAATTATCAAAATGGGGGAGATTGTTGGCCCATTCCATGGTCACACCCGATTTCGATAATTAACATACACTTTAGTCAATACACAAAATATAGAAAATGCTGCTAATCGTTTCAGGATGCATGAAATCATATTCAACGGACGATGTACTGTATAAATCAAAGCGTCAACGTCATCAAAACTTCTGAAGACTCGTTTCTACTTTTATTCTGTATTTTACATTTTATTGAGTCTAGGAATTACTTTGTAAAATCAATTATGGTAATACTGGCTTAGGGTTAAAATTGTCCTCATTTCCAAAAACCTATTTTTACCCTTTCGTATTTTCGGTTACAAGTATTTCAAAAACATATTTCGAAAATAATCCTTTTCAAATGATTTTACAAATAACCAAAAACATGTTTGAAAACTATTTTTACAAAAGAATTTTAAAATATCTCCTGACAGAACTCCTAGCCGAGTTCGGCCCGAGTTCGGTCCGAACTCTGACCGAGTTCGGTCAGTTTGTATTCAAACTTCAGTTGCCTCCAAATCTGCGAGCAACGTCTATTTTGCGAGATATTTGCATCCGAACTCTGCCCGAGTTCTGCCCGAGTTCGGTTGGTGAAAACACCTATAAATAGAGAAGAACTTTTTACTTCAAATCATCAATTCATTCTTCATCTTCTCTTCTCTACTATTTCAAGTGTTTTCTAAACGATCTAAGATTTTCAAATCTCACCTACACATCTCTTAGCCAAAAGCCAGTACTATCAAGAGTTGATTTAGAGTCTTTTGGTTACTCAAGAGTTGTAAGAGGTCGTTCAAGTTTCAACAACTTTTCTGTTGTGGAGCTGGTCGTGCGCTCGTCACCAAGCACGGTGTTGTGAAGTCGGTCGTGCGCTTGTCACCAAGCATGGTGTTGTAAGAGATTGCAAGCTCTCAGTTAAAGCTTGTGCCATAGTGGATTAACATCGAGCAAGAGTACTCGAGACTGGATTAGTCCTCTCAGAGGGATACCAGTATACATCGCTGTGTCACTGAGTTTGATTCTTCTATCTTTATTTACTGTCTCTTACATATCTGCCATAGTTTAAATTTTTAATTGGTGATTTTATTCCGCTGCACACACGCACTCTATTCACCCCCTCCCCTCTAGAGGTGCTCAACGATCCTTCACGAAGGACTCCATTTTCATTGCGTGTAATTTGTAGGTTTGGTACTTTGCGTATAGCCGTATAAGAAGGTTGTTGGCGTAGGACAGAAGCTTTACCAACAACATTTTTATGCTGTATATGTTTAGGTACATTCACATTAGATGCGCAAACATCGTTGCGAATTTTATCTACACTGTCACAGACAGGAGACTTACCTTTACGCGTAGAGCGTAAAAATTGATTATCTGCCACGTCACAGACGGAAGATTTTTTTTACGCGAAGAGCGTAACTTGTGTGTGTCTACCACGTCACAGACGAGAGATTTACCTTTACCCTCAGAAGCATTAGAGTCTGCCATATTACAAATGGGAGACTCATGCTTATGCCTTGAGCGTAAAACTTGGTTTTTACCCACTGGGCGTAAAACCTGATTATCTTCACCGTGACAAACGAAAGATAAATTGCCACACTTAGAGTGCGACGCTGAAGTAAGGACTGCCTCGTTACGAACGGGAGCCCCTACGACAGGAGTAGAAAGAATTCCCTTGTCATCAGAAACAACAGAGAGATCAGAAGCCACTTTGGATTTAGGAATCCAAACTTTTCATGCTTTGCGAGACTTTTGAACATTGAAGTGGCGAGAACCACCTCCAGTTCGGAGCATTTCTTCATAGGCAGTCCGGTCGAAGTGTACAACCAGAGTCTTCTTGGTCAAACCGACCGAAACATCATCATATTGAGCAACTGCCTCCTCGTCAAAGGAGAAGGTCGTCCCCAGCAGAGTCGCCATTTTGTTTCACTTAACAAAATGCCAGGAAAATTGGCTTTTGAAAATAAAATAAGAAAAAGTACAAGAAGTACAAATTTGATTCTGGAAAAGTATTGCTATGGAAGTCTGATCTGTAAATGATCACTTTGTTCCTTGGACCATACGATGATGATGAAGATCACTGCTTGAAGTTGAACAATTGGAAGAACTAAGTCACCAGAAAGGTATCGACGCACTTGGGCACTGATGGCGAGGCCGAATGCTTTCCTGCTTTGCTTCACTCTGTTCTGAAAGAAAGGTTGAAGAAGAATACTCTGGAGAATCAAAATCTCTAAGTTCTGATCTCTGTATTCTCTCATGTCTCTGTTGTCTCCGTGTGTCTGAAAAATAAGTCTACTTATAGACTTGGGCTTCTGTGCGTAAAAACTCAGCGAAAGTTCCGTCTTTACGCTAACAACCGCCACCCACGACCAAAGTCATCCTCTGTATACGTTGACACGTGTCCCATCATTTTATTAAGAATAGGATGCACGTACACACGATCTTCGGGATATGTGGCATGAAAGCCATGTTGGCAAACCACGTTCCAAGCTGGTCAGAAGGAATAGGGCGTAAAAATAGCCCCAATGTACTCTGAGCGTAAAGCAGTAGACTAGGCGTAAAATAGCCCTGATATAGTCTTCCTGCGTAAAGTGGTTGTTAAATAACCTTGAGCGTAAAAGTAGCTCAAATAGACTTTATGCACACGTCAACTCTTGAGCGTAAAAACTCATATAGTCTCCATGTGTAAAAGAAGCCATACTGTGAGCGTAAAATAGCTCAGTCCACATACTAAACGACAACATTGATCTTTGTGTAAAACAAATCCCTTTAAATTCTGTGGTATATGCCATCATTAATATCTTCATGTCAGACTTTGTATTAAATGCAAGACTTGACAGCTTTGTCCAGCGTAAAAAGTAGTTAGCCTGTCATAGGCGTAAAATCACTGTCTTGACCCTGGTTGCTTTAGGCGTAAAAGCGATTAGCCTTGTCTTGGCCGTAAAGAGACTAGCCTCTCTGTAGCGTAAAGTAGATCAATTTTGAGTGGAGTGATCTATCACTTTGACTCTTTCTGTGAAGCACTTTTTACGCTCCTACAATAATATAGACAGTATGATCCAGTGTGAATCCTAAACATGGCACTAACAGTGTGTTTTGAAATACCGAGGTCGACATATAAATGCTAGGGATAAATACAGCTCATCGTACACTTGGCAAGTGTAGGATTGTTACCATTCTAGATTAGATCAGATGGGGGTGATTCCAGCATTTTGGGACTGTTTACATGTCTACATCGAATATTTTCCCGCCCGATAAGTACAAGTGAATCCAGAAAATAACACGAAAATAAAGTATATGTCCAGCCAGAACATGATGATGCCAGTAGTGATTCCAATAAGAAAGATTCTAGTAATAGAGGCCAGACATGTAAAAGGTAAGTATCTCATACATAAATCCAGAAATACAAATCTGTGTTGTGTTAGAGAATCAATATAACTAACTAGAACTGAAATACAGTATCAACAAGTAAATGAAAGAATCAGATATTGTACTCACCTGATACAATATACGACTGATGAATACAGATGTCCGAACTCACAAGGTCCTATTTAATGAGATACAGGTTATAATGTGTTCAATAGGTAATAGTTAAAGTTTACAATGCAATCTATATGATTTTAGGTCAATCTAGGTCAAAGTCAACTATTAGTCAACTTTGGTCAACCCTCAGTCAAACCAAGTCAATATTTAGGGTTTTGGTCAAATTCAAGACTATTGGGTCAACTCTATGATAACTAACTCATATTCCTCATCATAGGCTATTACCCTACCACTCTATTTAACTACACTCAAAGATACCTACCAATCTATTCATATGTGCAACTTGATTTCCAACTCCTCATTATTAAGAAACACTCGTATAGGTACCTCTCTATGATACATATTAACACATCCCTTCCCTCACACACAACACTATACCAACATCACTTATACCCCATACCACTCTATCCCATCCATCCACATTTAAGTACCCCTACATGCAATCTCACACTATGGTATCTAATGCTATATGGCCTCCTTATCACTAATATCATATATCCTATATATACAACATGCATCATGTATAGGAAAAACTCACTACATATATATAGACATACCTATATATCATAAGTATAACATTACCTATACGATCCATGTCCTGCTGCTACTACTGTTGCTCCCTGCCTCTTCCCTCACATGCATATACACTCATAGCCTTTCTTAAACCCAAGTTCCTACCTCATAGTACACTGCCACAGACCTAAACTCTTCCCTCTAACTACCATACACCCAGGCCTCTCTCTACCTCCATACCCTTCATACCTAGACACTCCCTGCTACTGACCAAATACTCACACACAATATCCTATAACCTATGTACATATACATAACCTATATACATCACAAATATATACATAAGCCTAACCCATATATACTCTCTCTAATTTGGAACCCCTGCTCACTTAAACCCTCTAACTCACTACTGCTATTGCTGCATGCCAAGCTTGCTGCATGCCACTTGTTGTATTGCTAGCAAATGCATCTGCTGCTGCTGTGGCATGCCTTTTGTTCTGCTGCTACTTCAAAGCTAAGTAATTTATTACCTCTAATTATACTCAGATATCCCCACTCACTCTCTACTCAATCTCAAATATCCTCATTTAAAACCCCACATACATATATATAATACCACATATATATAATAACATATATCAATATATATATATAATATATATATATATATATAATATATATATATATATATATATATATACATTAAAGTCAATACAAATTGGACAAAAAGGGGGTCAAGTGAAGCTACAAACAATGGAAATAGGGTCGGTGTGTGTGTGTCGAGTCCAATTGGACATGACGTGTCCAACCAGGGTGTTGTGCAGGTGTGTCAACAAGTAGACTAGGTGTCAGGGTATCCTAGTGTCCAACTAGGATGTGTCCACGGTCGTGTCATGTCACTTCCAATTTCTAAAAATAGGGGTATTTTGGTCTTCTTCCACTTTAAAATAATTTTGAATTTATTTTATTATTTATGATATTATTTTGGGGTGATTTGAGTCGGGTTCAAATTTCAACTCAATTCGACTTAAAACGTGGGCCCGGGGTAGTTTTGACTCTAGTGGGACCCACTCATTAGTTAGGCATGGCTCATATGACTAAATTTTAGTTAGTATGTTAGACTAATTATTCATGGATAGATTTATTTTGATTAGAGACTTATAACATGACTAATTTAGCCTCAACCTAAAACCTATTCCTAATATTAATTAATAAGACAAGTGGAGGCATTTTGGATATTTGCAAATAGGGACAAACCTCCCATAGGTGGCCGGCCAAAGGGGATAGGCTTGAGCATCATCTCTTTTGTTATTATCCACACAAATTTCTCTCTCTTGTTCTTCCCAAAATTTTGAGAGGAACCACCATTGATTTCATCTCCAAATCAATTCCTTCTTCCAGCAAATCTTCTTCATTTCTTCTCTACTCCATGAAATGAAGGTGCTAGTCAAGTTTGGGAGGATTTGGCTCTTGTTCGTGTCCATTTGGAGGTCTCTTCGTGTCGGTGTCGTATCGGGAGGAGTTTCCTTAGATTCGATCATCCGGGAGATATAATCTCTTTTTTATTTCATTCCTACATGCATTTAGGATTAATTTGAACCCATAGGAATGACCCCCATGGTTGTATCTCCATTTGTGTCCGTTTCGTGTCCATTTGGAGGTCATAGGAGTGTCCTTTGTGTTGTGTTTTGTGTCCTAGTGGAAAATCTCCAATTTTGAACACACCATATGGTTGATATTTGTGTGAATGATTATTCCTATTTTTTAATTTCAAATTTTAGAATTTCTAGAATGTTGGTATCTTAATGTATCATAATATATATATATACCAAAAACTCTCACATTTATTCAGTAAGGCTCAAAATGCCAAAGCCTGTACAAGTGTACTAAAGGCAGCAAATGTCGACGCCTATACAAGTATCCCAACAAAAGAAGAAATGAAACCAGGGGACTAGACGAGGAGAGACTCCCAAAAACCTGTCTGTTCATGCGAACAGACGCTACGAAACTTCCGGCACTACCTGATCACTTCTCGAATCAGCCTATCTGCATTGAATTGGTTGCCCTCATACCTGGCCTTGTTGCGATTCTTCCATAATACCCATATGACAGCAGCCGCGACGATCTGGTGGCCATGGGAGGCAAGCGCCCACCCTGCTAATAGATCGTTTGAGGCTTTCGCCCACCTGATCATGTTTGCAATGCTGAGACAGCACGTTTCAGACCTGAGCGGGGAGATCGCCCTGGCTGAAGATGTGGTCAACGGTTTCCGATTGATGAGCTGCACAGCAATTGCAGGCAGAGGCTAAACCGAATCCAATGGAGAACAGTACGTCGTCGGTCGGGAGCTTGTTCCTGATGACTCTCCAGATCAGGATGGACCATTTCTTGGATATGCATGTCTGCCAGAAAGTGACACTGATCGGAGAAGGCACTACCGGGCCGCGGGCAACCTGTCTCGCTGAGCGAACAGAGAATTCGCCTTCCTGACACACTGACCAACGGAGCTTGTCAACATCTGAGCTTAACTTCAGCTCGTGACGGCAGATGCAGTCTACCGCTTCTTCGCCAGCCCAATCTCGGATCTTGTCCCAATCCTATGCATTCCTCCTCGCATCCCAAAGGTACTTAATCCTGCTGCGCTCCGGAGCCTCCAGGAGGCGGTGAAGCAAGGTGTCTCACGGCCAACATTCTTGGAAGGTGTTGGATTCTCCATTGCCCAGGCACAGACGGATAACCGGTTCAGCAATAGTACGGCCGTTGATGATGTGCCACCATGCCGCGGAAGATCTGCAGTTGGCGGTCGCCTGTGACGGATGAATGTGCTTGAAGTATCTGGCCTTCATGAATCTCGTCCACAAATTGCTACTCGTACGAATCTTCTGCCACAGCTTCATCGAGAAGGTGTCAGCGATGTAGAAAAGTTTCGATAACCCCAATCCTCCCTCCTCAGTAGGTTTAGCCATGGTTTCCCAGCTGGCCCAACTATGCTTGACGTGGCCCCCGCAGTATCCCCAAAAGAAGTTGTTGAAGATGTTCTCAATCGAGGTCAGCACTTTCTTGGGGGTAGAGCACGCTGCGAGGGTGTATATGGGGATGGATGTGAGCATGTGATTAATGAGGATCATCTTCCCACCCGGAGATAGGGTGGCATTGTGCCACCCTTCCAGTTTTTTTCTGATTTTGTTGATGAGGTCTTCAAAGATGCTGGCGTTAGATTTGCTGTACACAAGGGGGCATCCGAGGTATTGAAATGAGGGTGACTGATAGAGAACGAGGTGATGTTGGAGAGACTGGTCGCGCTTTCGCTTTTAATGTTGTGGTGGGCGTAGATGATACTCTTCCTGGGGTTGACCTTCTGGGCGGAGCAAGAGGCGTATCTTTATAGAGTGTTGTGGACCACTTCCACCGATCCAACATCCCGGGAGGTGAAGATGAGGATGTCATCTGTATAGGCAAGGTGGGTGATAATCGGACATCCACTGGTAGTATAAAAGTACTAGAAATTCGATGTACTAGTCATCTTGTTCAGGTTTCTACTCAATGCATCGGCCGTGATGATGAATATGGTAGATGATAGAGGGTCTTCTTGCCTGATTCCGCGAGTAGATTTGAAGAATCCATCGGCTTGACCGTTAATCACCGTGGAGAACCAGGAATTGCTGATCGATCTCCAGATGATATTGATCCAGGTTTTTGAGAAGCCGAATCCCCTGAGGACCCAAATCATGAATTGCCAGTCCACTCTGTCATAGGCTTTTTCCATGTCGAGTTTGATCGCAATATTGCTGCCTCTTGTAGGAAGTTTTATACAGGTGATTAACTCTTGGGCAAGAATGATGTTATCCTGGATGTTTCTGCCTCTGATGAAGCCGCTTTGTTCCTCAGAGATGATCTTGGGGAGCAAGTCTGACATGCGAGAAGCAATGATCTTGGAGATGATTTTGTTGGTGAAGGTGCACAGACTAATGGAGCGGAAGTCACGGGATGTTTTGGGGTTGTCCTTTTTCGAGATGAGAATAAGGTTGGCTGATGATATAGCTTTAGGGTAGGTCGCTTCCTGAAAGAAGGCCTTAGCCGCTTCATGGATATCCTTTTTGACAATGTTTCAGCCCTCTCTAAAGAAGACCCCGGAGAACCCATCAGGTCCTAGGGCACTGTGGGCATCCAGTGCCCAGACAGCGTCTTTCACTTCTTGTTCGGACGGAGGAAGATCCAACTGGGTGTTATCAGCATTGCTGATGAGGTTAGGGATTTCGACAAGAAATGAGTTGTCTCTGAGAACTCGCTCTTTTGTGAACAGCTACAAGTAGAAATTGGTTGCCGCCTCTTGGATGCCTCGTTGGTTGCTGATGATGTAAACCGAGTCATCCTTTATCTTATAGAGGGTGAGTTTCTGTTTGCGGCCGTTGACACAAGCATGAAAGTAGGCCGAGTTTTTTCTCCTTCACTATCCCATCTGAGCCTCGCTTTCTGTTTCCAGAAATCGGTTTCGACTTTCAGCCGAAATTTGAGGATGGCTTTGGTGAGATTGAGGGCGATCCTGGCGTAGGGTGACCTGTCACTAACGAACAAGGTCCCTACGCGAGTGACGTCAACTTCCGTGACGCACACTTGCTATAAAATGTCTCCGTACGCCTGTTTACTCCAAGTCGTAAGAGCTTTTCTAGTAGCCTTAAGCTTGTCCGCCACCCTGATGAGCGGGTCGGAGGAATCTGCTTGGTTTCAGGCTTCTTCCACCACTTGTCTGAATTGCGGGTGAGCGCACCAGAATTCAAGATACAGGAAGTTCTTTTTGATATGATTGGCATTGCTCCTCATCACAACCAGGAGAGGCGCGTGGTCAGATTCAGTAGCATTCAGATGCGAGAGATCGAAAGTGGTCCCCATACCGTGCCAAAGGTTGTTCTTGAGAGCAGTTTGCAAAAACAAAACTGTAGAGCTTTATTGATACAAACTTTGTAATAAGATTACAAGAATTCTGGGAAAGGTATAACTTTAGGAATCCAATCTAGATGACGATTGCTTTATCCCTTGGACGATGTGGACTTTGAAGATGAAGCCTCTGAAGTTGAAGACAACTCTGGAATTGAAGGCAAAAGCCTCGAAAGTTGAAGGCAAAAAGCCTCGGAAGAAAGCAGCAGCACTTGGACAAGAACTCCTAATCTCTCTGATATTTTTGAACTTTATGTCTGATCCCCTTGAATGGAGACTTGAAACTCTATTTATAGAGTTCTGGAAATAACTAACTTTTAGTTATTCTGGACTGCGCATGTTGGATTGCGCATGGACTGGATTGCGCAACCTTGGACTGCGCAGGCAGTTGTTGGATCGTGGGCCAACTGTCTTGGATACATGGCATCATTTGATTGAAATGCGCATGATCGTGCATAGACAATTGCCACATAATGAGCAATTGATGGCATGAGTGCCACGTGTACATTGTCAGTTGTATTGATGGAGTGCGCAACATGAGTTGTGCTGACTTTAGATTGCACAAGAATAGATTGCACAACAGATTGGCTGGCCGATTGCGCTGCCAGCTGTCCAGTCGTTCTCGAGCGCTGTACGGCACAATAAACGAACAGTCTCCTCGTTCTCCGTGCTGTCAGCTGTCAGAAAATTTAATTGTGTCAGGTAATGATGACTTTTGCCACGTCAGCCTGCGCGCTTGAGAGTGTGCGCAGTCTAGTGTGCGCAATCTGTATGCTGCGCAACCTGATTTCTGCGCAGTTCATTTGAAAGATGCATTTCTCGATCTTCATGACTTTGTTGATGTGTGCAACTTGATTTTTTTAGGACCTACAAGACGTCCTTCAAAGTTTTCAAAAGTTGAGTTTATTCAAAATTTCGAAATACTTTGAATTTTGAATTTTTTAATCAAATTGCGCATGTGATGAGTTGTCTGCGCAATCGGAGGAATTCATCCTACTTTTTCGGCGCAGTCTGAGGCAGCCGTTACCCTTTGAAAAACTATAAATAGTCATCTTCGATATTCATTTCATTCTTTACTTTGCTTTCAAGAGAGAGAAATCCCTGAGCTCATCTAACTTCAAGTTTCTTTCCTCAACGAATCTCCATGGCCCCCAAGCGTTCCTCCGCCGCCGACAAGGGCAAGGCCCCCGCCGAGTCCTCGGCCAGGGTTGCGCGACGTCCTTCTCATCATGAGAGCGCGCATCCTGCTTTGCAAGGTAGATGACTTAGTCGAAATCCCTTTTTAGGGTTTTCACTGATTTTCAGAATCCAACTCTTTTTAGGGTTGTGATCATACTGCGCCACCCTTTTTAGGGTTTTGGTTGCACGAAACAATTTATTCTTCATTTTTATGAAGAATATCTTTCTGCGCAATCGGTTGAACTGCGCTGGCAAAAGTCAGCACAATCTGCCGATTTGTACAAAAATGTCAGCACAATCTGTTGATTGCGCAATCTGATGGTTACGCAATCTGATGGTTGCGCAATCTAATTGTTGTGCAATCTGGTGGTTGCGCAATCTGATGGTTGCATCCTTGATTTTTTCCTTATGCTGAATTTTTGTTTTCTCTGTTTGATGCAGTTAATACCAGAGAAGATCCTGATTATGAGAACTTTGTAGGGACTCTTTCAGAATCGGAATTCAAAGAGGACCTATCCCATGTGCCCTTTCCACAGTATGATCTGCCAGCTTTCCGTCAAGCTATCTTGGTAGCCCAAGATAATGAAACCCTGTTATGTCTGATGAATGGGCAACCTCTGCAATCAGTAGATGCCATGGTTCACAAGAAGCCCATATTTCTGTTTGGCAAGGCTTTTGAGAAGTGCTCTCAGCCGAGGCCACGGATTGAAGAACGGATTTTCCAATATAAAGACAAGACAATCTCGATTCCAGAAATCTCCCGCTGCCTCCCCTTATCTCGATATGCTCATGCAAGCTATCCGACGAAAATGGAATAGAATCTCACACCTTTTCAGGATGCCCATCCAGGAAAGATTTATTTGAAGAAGGGGCCTAACAAGAAAGACATATTCTACAGTTCTTTGGAACGATACAGCGTCTTGTTCAGAGGTTTAAAACCCGGTTGTATTCCACCGGAAAATTCTTCTTTGTTATTGCCCGTGAGAACTCCAATATTCGCGAATGAGTTCGCGAAGGTCGAAGGGAAGTATCCAGAACAGGACCTCAGATTAACTGGGCTGGTGAACCCAGACTATAAGAGATGGAGTTGTATAGCAAACTGGATTTTGACCAAGTTTGAAGACAAACTTCAGCAGATTAACTTGTACCAAGCAGTGCATGCCACTGTTTACAGTTTCGCCCCCAACTCGTATCTGTTCCTGGCTTTAGCAGAAAGATACAACTACAGGACAGGGACTTTTATGACTCCCTGCGGAGAGATCGGGTTTGCGCTTCACGAGATACAATACATCTCTTACCTGCCGATGGGGGATATCCCGTATGAGGAATTTGTCCCAACTAATGATGAGTTGGACAAACTTCGAAAAGAGAATGCAGCCATGGTAGCAGTCTTCGAAGAACTGCTATGTCATTATAAAATCTGCTCTCTATTTTACAAAAGTGGTACATCTAGTACCTGCTATTCATCCAAATGGTTGTCTTATCTGTTCCTCAACCATATTAAAGAAAAGAAGACCAAGGAACATGATAACTGCAATCCCGACTTCTTCAAGCCACTGAGCAGCACTGAGGTGGTGAAGTTGATGGAGGAAAGTAGGGACTTGGACATCAAAATGAAGGACGATCATCAATGTCCTCCTTTAAAAGAAGGAGACACTCTCGAGAGTTATATGAGAATGGGATATCGATTTATGTCAAAAGAAGCCTAGTTAGCAGGATTTCTGACATATTGGCTCCGTCGATTCGTCGTCCCCGGAGCAAGTGTTGTAGACCGCTTCCACCGCGGTGTCCTTTTTGCTGCCGTTAGATTAGTCTTCTGCTATAAGATGGATCTCTTATCGGCGATGACTTGTAGATTGAACGCCAGTCTCCGCCTGTACGTCGAATTGATGCTGAAAGCTAAGGGCGAGAAAGAGTTTCCTCGGCTAGAATTGCCATATACTTATCTGTTCTGGTGGTTGCTTCTACACCATCCTACTTTGATGGACCCTGGCATGGGACCAGTCTGCGGCAGCTTTTTGCGAAGATTCTCCAACGGTAAGTGGAAATACACTTCCTTGAGAGATTGCAGATACGCTTTGAACCTGGGCAAAGGATGGAACTTCTATTGCACTGATCCTCCCGTCGAATATGAACTGATATCGATTAACATGATTGACTCAAAGACACAACCTTTGAGCCGTACAGCTTTTAATTGGTTGAAGACAATTCGACCATCCCACTTAGTATATCGGTTTGAAGAAGAATGCTACATGAAGCCATATCTTCCCAGCCGGTTTGCTCGGCAATTTGGATATGACCAATTCCACGTAGGTAATGCTATCACATGCCTACAAGGAAAAGGTTTCTTGATAGATGGAGCCCGAGCTTGGGCTTATTACAATGCTCGAGATACGAAAGCAACGTTCTCGATGCCGGTGAACAATACTCGTGGCCCTCGTATGTTGTTCACATATTCGGTGTTTTATACATCATCGAATACATTTGTCGATAACTTCAATCTTGGATAGCTTCGCGTCTGTAACGAGATTGAGGAAGGGAGGAGTCATCATGTCACTCCCAGATAATGATGAGGTACACGAGCCAGTGGATGCACCCTTAGAAGTTTTGAGGGATGCTATGTTTCTTGAAGAGGTTAACAAGCCACTGCGTGTTTCTTTGAAGGTTGCTAAATCTCTGGCCAAGAAGAGAAGGAGAGAGGAGCCTTCCGTCCCAGCTGCAAAGAAGAAACTGATCTTGGATCATTCTTCAGAAAAGATTACCCCCAGATCTCAATCTCGACAGCTGGCCGAGACAATCCAGCTGGAAGAAGCTACCACACCGACCTCTGTTCGAAAACAAGTCGAGACAGTAAACATAGAGAGCCCTGAGAGGCCTCTAAAAAGAAAGAAGAAGTTGGCCCAAAGAAGAAATAAAACGGTCTCTCCTTCAAGACAAGTTTTGTCTTCAATAGTGGTGGATGCTGCGGCGGGACTCACTATGCCATGTCCCACTCCTGTTTTTGAGTCTGGGAATAAAACTCCCAGTCCAGAACAGAGGGAGGAGATTGAGCAGAGAGGAGAGCTTGATCCGAGAAATGAGGCCGAAGAGCCTGAAGACAGGATTGTAGAAGAAGAGCATGATGCCGTACGATCTCCTTCACCTATCGCGGAGATGACTCAGCCTCCTCTTACCCCTGGGACCCTCCGTGAAGAAGAGGATCGTGAAATAATTGCAGCTTTAGAGGATTTTGGCTTCGGCCCACTGGGGGATTATGTTAATCAAACTGCTGCAACCGCCAGTGGAGAGGCAGCGGAAGGAGATGAAAACGAAGAGAGTTCATCGTCTTCAGAAGCAGATGAAGATACACAGGATTCTGAAGGGAAAAATGAAGAGCATGTGTCTCCTGTAGCTGTAGATGACACTTTGGATCCTGCAAAGGATACCGAAGTGCAGATATCTCCTAAAACTGCCGCTGATACCTTGAATCCTGAAAAGGATGCTGAGGTACAGATATCTCCAGAGAAGGTAGCAAATGAAGAAGCGGCCCCGGAGGAAACTCCCGCCATTGATCCTCAAGGTATAGAATGAAATTAGCAATCTTCTTTAAAATAGATTGATAGCTAACATCTTTATTTGTATTCCCTGCAGATCTCGAGACTTCTCAGGCACCTCCAAAGTGCACAGACATAGTGCTTGCACCGACGATTGCTAGTGGCAGTCGTCATTTATTCTGTGGCTCTGAAGCAGGAAGTAGTCAAGCAGTAGTGTTTGAGGCTACTTCTGCTCAGCTAGAATATGTCCCAACAGACGTTAGGCCTATTACTGGATTAAACCATGGTAAGACTTTTTTATTTTTGATCTTCTTGGACAAATAGCAAATGACAGGAAAAATGACAATCTTTACTTTTGCAGAAGAATAACCAGGAGGGACAACTAGCTCCACTTTGGTTTCTTTGTTCAAAGAGCCTGCTATTCAGATGCGAGAAATTGAACATCCTGCTGCCTCGTCATCAACAGGAGTAGCTGCGACTCCTGGCGCTCTGGCGATTAATAAGCTTGTTATCCAATCATTCACAAAATGCTTCTTCGAATCCTTGGGACCTCTGGTCAATAGAATGATGGATAAAGAAGACGCTGATTTTTACATGGTTAGAGGTCCGACCTCTTTCTTGGTGAAGGCCATCCGGGAGCAAGGTGACGAGGCACAGGCCACCTTCCTTGACCATATATTGAATGAGCTAGAAACTTCCATAAAGAACTATAAAGAGCTCAACAAGGGAGAAGTAGAACTCTTAGTTCAGGCAGAATATGAACAGATGGTTCAGGCAGCTGACATTGAAAGAGTGAATCTCCAGAACCTCTTGGATGCCTACTCTACGAAATCTGCTGAATATACATCCAAATTGGAATCAGTGACCTCAATTGCTGAGAGAAAAGAGAAAAGAATTGCTGAGCTGAGAGCATAGATTGCTCGTCTCCAAGAGGAGCTAGAAAATGAAGTTACTGAGCATCAGATTGCAATTCAACAATTCAGTGCTCTAACTCAGGAAAGGGACGAGTATGTAGCAGCTCATGATGCTGAAATCACCTGCCGAAGGGTAACCATGCCCACTTTTAATGAAGAATCCGGGATGGAAGAGGACATGAGGAGAGTGATGGCTTCTCGTGAAGAACGGTTGCAAGTTCTGAAGCAACAAATTGCTAATCTGATAATGCCTCCATCTTAGTAACAAGAACATCTTGTATCTTTTTGTCTTTTGTTTGTTTTTTGTAATGTCTCAAATTTTGATCAATAAAAGACATTTCGTTGTGGCTCTATCATTTGTTGCATATCTTGTTCAGATATAAATAATAGAGGTAGAAAATATATTCAGAGGTACAGGACATGATATATTTTTTAATGATTTTGTAGAAAATAATTATATTCATTATATCTGCTCAGAGGTAATGTGGACGTGGCAGAATATAATTTGTCGAATATTATTATTTCAATTGACAACTTAATCAAAACGACAAGTTGTTGATGTGAATGAACAAAAATGAATTGTCAAAAAGGTGTGAACGAAATGAATCGTCATAATGAATGGATGAATGGCAAAACTGTCGGATGATGATGAACGGATAAACCGTCGGATGAATGTGAATGGATGAACCATCGGATGTATGTAATGAACGGATAAACCGTCAGATGATAAGGAACGGATGAAACGTCAGATGAATTGAATGAACGGGTGAACCGTCAAGTGAATTAAATGAACGGATGAACCGTCGGATGATGATAATGAACGGACAAACCGTCAGATGATGATAATGAACGGGTGAACCGTCAAATAAATTAAATGAACGGATGAACCGTCAGATGATGATAATGAACGGACGAACCGTCGAATGAATGCGTCGCTTCGTTGTTTGAGGAACCTCTGCCTATAAATAGAACAGAAATCTGACAGAAAATGAGCACTTCCACCTTTCAACATAAAGATGTCTTCTGGAGATGCATCCAGGAAGGCTGAACTCTTCCCGAAGGTTGAGACGGGCACTGAAGAATGTCCTGCCGATCCAGTCCAGCCAAAGCAGACAGAGGCAGGCGAAGGCTCGTCTGCACCCAAACCATCGCGAGATATCCTGGACTTTTTGCTCGAACCAGGAAAGACTGAAGAGGAGGAGGCCATGAGGATAGCTGCTTGCAAGTTCCTGGTGGGTTCCAGCAAGGAAGTTCTCGGCTCTTTTGCTGACCGTGTCTTTGAGAAGGACGGCAGTGGTCCGCGTCCCAATGTCGAGAAGGATAATAGTGACCTTCCTTGATATTATGTAACATCCTTCTATGATGAATAAAAATCAAACTTTATTTAAGAATTGTCTGATCATATTTACATAAAATCTCTGTTACATTTATATATAGTACTTCTTAAGGAACTTGCCATTGATAGGCATCATAGAAACTCGACCGTCTAACTCTGAGAGTTGATAGGCTCCATTTGAGAAGACTTTGCTTACAACATAGGGCCCTTCCCACTTTGCGTCGAATTTGCCCTTGCTCATGCGAGTCATAGTCATAGGACATCTGACCGTTAGAACAAGTTCTCCTTGTTGAAAGGCTCTGACTTTAACTTTGCGATTGAAAGTCTTCGATATACGAGCTTGATACAACTCGATGTGTTGTTGAGCTAATAACCGCTTCTCGTCAAGCGCCTCCAACTCTCGAAGTCGAAGAAGATCGTTATTCTCTGTAGTGAGCTCGTTAGCAATGGCAATCCTTAAAGAAGGAATTTGAAGTTCCAGAGGAAGAACTACTTCACAGTCGTACACCAAAGAGAAGGGCGTACAACCTGTAGGATTACGGACCGTAGTACGGTAGGCCCTGTAACACCCAGTTTTTCCAAAAGAGGGTAATTTTGAAATTTTATAATTTTAGTCTTTTAATAATGATATTTAAATCATGATATAATTTTTAGTAATTTTTAATCATTTCAAACTATTTTTAAATCATGACTTATGATTTTGGTGTTTCTCTAGTGTAGCCCTAGAGACTACTTGACCAGGAAACTAACCATGACCTAGGAAGCCTAACCATGTGAGTAGAGTTTCCATTTAGTACATTTTAGCCTAGAGGGTACTTTGGTCATTTTGGGATTTATTTAATTTAATATGATTTGTTAGAACTTATTGAATGTATGTGAATAATTGCTTGGTATGTGATTTGATTAGCCTAACCTAGAAGGACCTACCCTAATAGATTGGACTAACCTAGATTAGCCTTGGTTAAGTTGATGGTTATGTTAGCATTGACTAAGGTTGGTTAGCCATGACCTATGACTTGATTAGTCATGACTAGGATTAGTCATAGTCTTGGGTTAGTATAGCTAAAACCTAGAATCAATATGGACCATAGATCCTTAGTGGGAGATTGAGAGCCAGAGATTGGTCACTAAACCCTAGGATGGCCAGCCATGTAGTAGTTTATCCCCCTAAATAAGCCTTCATGTTGAACTCTTGCCTTCTTTTTATCATTCTTGCAAGTCTTGAAGAAAGAGAGGTATAGACTCCTTCCCCAATCCATAGTTCATCCATTTTTGATCCTTTTTAGCCCTAATCTTTTCCAATACACCTAACCAATCCCTACTTGCTGTTCTTGTGGAGCAAACCCAGCCTAGGAGCAATTTGGGAGCCTACATTGCTAGAGAACCTCTCAGCTTTGGGATATTCTGGAGGCTGGAAACTCACTCAGGTTTAACCCTAAAACCCAAATGAAACTCTAGATTTTATTGCATATTCATGTGACCCTAGGTATCTACCTCGTCCTGACCAAGTTTGGTGCCTTATTGTGTCGGATACGTGTCCGTATCGGACATGTATCAGTCGTGACTGCAAGTGTTGATGGAATGCTGGGATGAATTCATTTTTTGTTATTTTCGAATTCTATTTGAATAGAAATCTTGGTTTTGATATTGCTTAATAATTTCTTAGTCTCTGAGGGGATTTCGTGTCCTTTTGTGTCGCATTTTGGTGTTGGACACGGCCTGTGCACAGCCTACATTTTTCCCCTGCTACTCGAACCTCACTGTGGCCACGACACGGGGTCTTTTGATCTGAAAATTTGTGTGGATTGAGGGGCATTGACTGACTTCCTGCTCCCAAAGTTTGGGAGCGTCTCGTGGTCTGTGCGCGGAGAAATCGAGGCCGCACTGGCCGCGCGCTGTCGCGCGCAGACGACTGAACACGTGCACAGACACGCACGAACACGTGTCCGTATCCTCTGTAGACACGTAGTGGACACGTATCAGGCATCCCACGTGTAGCCCTACCATAGGCGACCACATGGGTGTGTGCACGTGACACGAAGTGTCGTGTGTCGTGTCCTATACTCGAGTGCATGCGTGCACGACACTGTGTAACACTGGATGCACCCTACGTGTTTGCAACGTGTTGGACACGTCTGTATCATAGTTTTTGGACACGAAACGACTCACATGACACGTGTACATATGCTACACTAGTGATCAACCTATTGTTTGTAATTTTAATAATTAATTAGGTCAATTCATTGAATTCCCAATAAACTCTGATACACACTGACACCACCTCGCTGTTCAGTTTTTTTCCTTGGGTTTTAAACTGTATTTTCTGGGTTTAATGCTGATTAAACGTTTAATTCAGACCCACCTGCATATGTAGTAAGTGATGAGTAGGTTAGATTGCAATTTTAATGGTTATTTAATTTCGAAACCATGAATTTCCCTAGAAACCTGATACTTGAATGATACCAGTAGGCCGAATGTGTATTTCTAAATTTCGATTTTATTTTCTTCCTTGCCTTGTGATGTTAACTGTTAATTTGGCTCACCCACATAATTGATTAACTAATAGTTAGTTGTTAGACTAGTTTTGATTTCGTTTTGCTATGGGGTTGTGATTTTGGGGTTTGGTTTGGTTTTCTTGTCAATTTAGGAAGACTGAAACCTATGTATATGTTGGGTTGGGGTTCCTTGTAAACACACACACACTGTGAAATTCCAGTTTTGTTCCTCACTTTATCCCCTCTTTGTTACACACATTTAGTTCAATGTTAGTTTTAAACATGAAAAGATTTGTTTGGGAATTAGATTCATGAAAACAGTTTGCATTGTCCTGAGAATGTGTAAACCTGAGAACAACATGAAATCTGAGAATGGCATGACCCCATCCTCTGTTTTCCTTAAATCTGAATTGTTTTTGCTTTTGGAATGGGATTCGGATGTGGGGGAATTTGTGGATAACTGTTGGGTGTTAATCTTGATTTGTGTTGATTCAATAGGTGTTGTTCATTTTAGAATTCCTTTGAAGGGTGTTAACACACACAGACACAAGCTAAACTAGAACTGTCATTGGTTGTTTGAAATTCCTGAAACACATGACCACACACTTGGTTTCACATTATTGCTAATCTGGAATTCCTGTGAATGAATAGCCAATTCATGTTAACTGTTTTGAGATGAGCCTGGGTATTCCTGTCACTTGTGAAAACCTAAAATCATGAAATCTGAGAATGTAGGATTGATAGAAATTGATTTTCCTTTTCCTTTTTAACTGAATGGGGTTCCATTCCTTCTGCACTGTCACATATTACATAGACACACACACATGTCTATGCCTAACTGTTAGCCTATTGCACACTGTTTCACCCTTGTCTCACACACACACACACAGTTGACTCAAACACACACATGACATTGTTCCCTGTCACACATTCCTACACCAATACCACATACATTTACATGTACACACCACTCACTTATACTTGACACTTAATACAGGTGCATATACACACATATTTCAGTTATTGTTGCACATAAATACCTGTCACACTACACCCTATGCCTTGATACCTGAGAGCACATGTAGCTTAGATGCACACACATACAAATCCTAACCCTTAATTGAAATGTTAGAAATTCAGTAATTGGCTACACATGACCTGTATGCATAGGTGATGTTAGACAAATTTTCAGATTTCATATATGTGAATACTGCCATGTTACCCCCCTTCTCTAAATGCTTGCTATACATGTATATAGATAGGTAGAGCTATATATATGCATGTTCTATTGTGTATATGGCTAACTTAACCAATTTTTATTTCTAATACACATGTAGAAGAGTGTATATACCTTGTTAGCCATACATGATAGGGGCTAATTGGATATATAAATATATATATATATATATATATATATATATATATATATATATATATATATATATACCATGTTTGATATGATAATTGAATTGTATATAAATTGCCAAAATAGGAATGAATGATTTATGCCTAATATAGATGTATACTGGTTAGCCATGCATGTTCAGTACAATTAGAGGCTATAATGTAAATAGATGTAACCTTGTTAACTTGTGCCATGCTCTAGAGTAATCTATAACTAGTGTTTGATTTCCCTTTGTTGTGCACCTCCATGTTCACACACACACATAGCAATACATGCAACCCTTTCTCTCTCATTATACAATATTGATTATAGCTCAATGTGAATGTACTCTTGATGTGTGGCTTGATGTATTTGGCTTGTATAGCCTTGTGATTGGTGTGTGATTGCTAGACTAGGCTTGGTTAGGCCTAGTGAGACTTGTTAGACTTGTTTGGCTTAGGCTTGACCTAGTTTGACCTAGACAGCATGCAGATGCATTGTACATTTCATATATCACCCTCTGTATACATCTTGACTTGTGTTGCTCTAACTAGGAGTCAGGTACCTCATCTCGGACAGTACATTTACTTCAGACATTCAGATACGAGGCGAGTACATTCTCTGACCGTTTCATACTTGTCTGGATTCATTCTTGCTCTAGATTACTGTACTTGATGCTGACACGACTATTATCACGGATTGGTACTATACGGATCTTCTTTTGAGATGTTATCTCCTTGTATTCACTAAATACATATTATGATGTGCGTTTCACTTACATATTGTATTTACTGAATACCTTATCATTGTACACTAATTGTGCATATTGTACTCTCATTATCACATTGAGCTCTATTATACAAGCCTTTGTACAAGCCATTGTATAAGGTAACGTAACTGAATTGGATCCTTGTGTATTGATTGGGAGGGGGAGTAGAATTGGTTATGTGATCAATCCTATTGTATAAGAAATTGTATATGTCCATTGTACACTCACGTACAAAGGAGTCCCATTTTATTGTATAACCTAACCCGATTACATAACCATATTGTACTCTAAATCACAGTTGGCTTACAGTTCTTACTTATCATATTTAGATATTTTCTGTTATCAAATCTCTACTGTTTTTATATACTTCTTTCTTTCAGCGTTTCATGTACCTTACTCTATTGCATGCTTTATATTTCCTAACATGATATGAACTGCGTGAGATATTTTGTGCTCGCTTCCGTCCTGACTGGACCTGTTAAAATTTTTACAGAGGATGATGAGGAACCCTGCACCCCTTACTTGGAGCTTACCTAGATGACATTTGCGACCTGGACCCCTGGGGAGGTTTAGGCAGCTGCTGAGGATGATACCCTTGTGTAGTATAGATAGCTTAGACTCTTACTTGTCTTTCTCATTGATACATTATTGTATATACTGGGAGTTGTTCTCTTGGATGTTTGGGGAGATGTATCATAGACACTTAGCTCTTATCTGGATTGTACCTCTGTGGATTTCTTCTGTTCATATCTATCTATCCTTACCGTATTCCATCTTACATTATGATTGAGTTGTACCTCTGTGTTGGCCTCCTTTTGGAGAGTATATTCATGTTATGTAGTTATAGTTCATGACCTTGTTTGCCATTGATTGTAAAAGAACAGAACAATTATCGGAGGACTGAACTTAGACTCACAATACAAACTCGCTCGTACAAAGAAAGCCTAGGGACGAAAACCTAGGTACAGCAGACTAAGTACGATTGTTTATTTTTGATTCTGAGGGGTGACGATAGAGGCTCGGGAAAGCGACGGCCGCTCTGCCTTACTCCTTGGACGATCGGTATGCAGCCTTGGCTCGGGGAAGATCTGCTTGGCGTTGACGAAGAAGGGCTTTTCTTGCTCTCCTCGGGTTGCTCTCCTGGCTTCTCTCTCTCTGTGATTACCAAGAAAAGGGGAAGCTCTCTCTGTGTATATCTCTCTCTTCTTATTTTTTTATTCTCTTTAGTTGCCGACCTTTTTTGCATGGGAATGATGCTGGCTATTTATAAGAGTGGGATGTGATCATTAGGGTTTGCTAATGATTATCTGTTTGGAATGTCGGCGCTCCTTCATTCTATCTGAACCTTTGATCCTGATCATAATGAATCTCGGCCACTAATGCGGATAGCACCAAATCTTATGAGCAGTTAATGCTGACTGCTTTAAATCCTCGTGATTGATTATGCCAATATTTGATTGCTCGCCACGTGTCCTATTGGCTTGATGATAAATGATATGCCCTGATCTCGGCAATTATGATGATGATGTCAAATATTCTTGTTAGGATTCGATTAAATCTTCAATGCCACGTATTTTAATTGAAGATCCTGCCAGGGCCGCATAGGATGGCCAACACTTGAACCGCAGGGAGACACTCTTCATGAGCCGCATGAGTCAATGCCTCATCGAGCCGCAGGGGACGAACTTTCCGTGAGCCGCATATGCGTAGTCTTTGCGGGCCGCAGGGGACGAACCCTCCATGAGCCGCATATGCATAGTCTCTGTGAACCGCATGAGGTAGGGTGGTATTGAGCCGCATAGGCTGGGCTCTGGGTGGACCGCATATGGCTGATTTCTGTTAATCATATTAAAGCGACTTCTCACTGAGCCGCATGAAGCTGTTCTCTACTCAAGCCGCATGAGACTTGCCACGTGGCAATCTAGAATTTCTGACAGATCGGGTCAGAGATTTTCTTCTTTTCCCGAAGAGTCTGTCATTATGGCAGAGTCATCATGACACTTTATGTCAGAGCCGTCGCAGTCGTCGAGTCGTGTCAGAGCATTAAATGAGGCCATTACTCCAGTGGCCAAATGTCGGGGATGGTCACACGTGGCGTCAATTGAGCCGCATGTTCCTGCTGGACCGCATATATTCCCGAGCCGCATGAGTCTGAGGGTCTTCTTTTGGGCCGCATAGGCCAACTCCAGTACGAGCCGCATAGGCTTGCTACCAAAGCCGCATGGGCCATGATGCCTTTATTCTAATATTTTCCATGCTTCTACAGGACCCCCTTCAAAGTTTTCAATTTGTAAAATTGAAACACTTTGAATAAGAAGCATGGCCTCGTTCATGCTGCATAGGATGTTCTGTTTACCTGAGTTTCCTAGCCGCATTAGCATCTCGGCCGCATAGACTCATCTGGCCGCATAGACTCTTTTGCCACGCGCCCTGACCGCGTGAGCAAATTTTCATTAAATGCCTTTGATTTGATTTAACGCCGCCTTTTGGGGGAGGATCCCAAGGGTTTTTATTCTTTTGATTGTCCAGATTGCCTCGACAGCCGAAGGGTCGATCACGTCGTACGAGGCGTCGGTCCATAGTCCTTCCTTCTCCGTTTATAAATAGGCGCGTGTCCGGTTGGATTTTTTAGATTTTTTCCTGACCGAAACTTTCTGTCTTTGTTTCCTTCCTCCACCTGACCAACGAAGTTGGCGCCTAGGGTTTCCAAGGTTGTGAAGAAGGCCGCGGCGAAGAGAAAGAAATCGGCTTCGTCTTTGACCGTCGTTCCCCCTGTCCGTCTCGACGTTCATGTCGCCATCGAAGGTAATAACTGTGTAGAAGATTGGGTATTTTGAAGCCCTAAATAGGGTCTGCTCTACTGCCTACTTCGTATACAAAACACGTGGTTCGCATACACATCCTCTGATCGCGCCGCATGGGATGTACCCCCATGTCTGAGCCGCATACGAGTTCAACTTACGTAGTCTGCATACTCGTCCCGTGATCGAACCGCATGGAGTATGCTCCATGTCGGAGTCGCATGTGAGTTAAAGTTACGTGGTCCGCATACACATCCTATGATCACGTCACGTGGGGTATGCTCTATGCCGGGGCCGCATGTGAGTTCAAATTACGTGGTTCGCATATACGTCCCATGACTTGAACCGCATGAGGTTTTTCCCATGTCCGACCCGCATACGAGTTGTCTTCAACGAGCCGCATGACTTGTCTCTTTTTAGAATATCTTTACTTTACTTCTTTGTTTTGTTCTTACAGTATCTTCACTGAACGCCGAGGTCGTAGTGACAGAAGAGCCGTCGCCTCCTATCATCGACCAAGAGCCTACCCTCGTTAAAGAAACGAAGAAGGAAGAACCGTCGTCTGCACAGAATGGCCTCTCTCCAAATGTCGAGGCTGCTGGGGGTGGCAGCTCTGGGAATTCTGGTACTCTTATTCCGGACGAAGATCTCCTTCAACTGCATCCCTCGTACGTGAAGTGGTTGAGGGATTGGTATATGCGCTTCTGTAACTAGGTTTTTAGGAATTCCCTGCAGATATCTATTTTCTGCCTGCATGTTTCTATCTGTTTATCTGTGGCTTGTATCTTTCCCTTTCGTCTGAAGAAGTAATGAAGAATTTCCTTTGGTTTTGCTTGTTAATTGCGTGAATGTAGCCGAACGTTTTGATGGAGGGGATGTATTTGCTTTCCTCTTTTCTTCTAATGGTTATTTTCAATAGGATACTCTGTGTGAACTTTGTGTCCCTAGTGTACCCCGTGATAGTTTGGATTATGACCGGCATACTTATTCTGAAAGGGTAGGGTTATATCAAGTCTGGGGTCTTTATTTCCCAGTGGAATCTTTTGCTCATCTGGGCGGCGTCATTGCCTCCAGAGTCAGTGTGTCGAACTAGTCAGTGGTTTGAGCGGTCGACTGCCTCGCTGAAGGACCATTTCTTGACGTTTTGTGGCCTCTGGACCATAGTTGTTCCTCTGTCTCATCCTGCTTGTTTTCTCTTTATTTCTATCTTGTAGCAGTAATATAATCCCGGAGGATGTAGAACTTTGAAAATGGATATGTTTCATCTCATCTTGTACTTGCGGTATTCATGGAATTGGACTTGCTGGGGATTATTTGTGGACCTGTTACCCTGGGTGTACCTTGGTTTTAGGTACGGATAACAGGTTTGGTTAGGATGTTTTGGAGCAGCCATGGCAAAGTGGTCATGGATGTTCTTGGTGTTGGGAAAAGGAGTGCCATAGAGCAGCTGGGCTCCTGGGGTACGGAAGAATGGCGGGTTTATGCTAAGAGACTTAACAAGGAATATTTGTGGACCTACTATCCTTGGCGTACCCTGGTTCGGGGTACAGATAATAGGGTGGAAGGTAACCAGTCATATTTGCTCCGAGGTTATGAGGATGTAGCAAATATGAGGGTTTTACCGTGGAATCTCCCTACTCAGAGGTAATAGGAACATGGTAGGGGGAGACTTCACGGAAGCTTTTCTGTAATCAATAGTGGTCAACAGAGGACATTTGTGGTCAACAGAGGACATCAGAGGACATTTGTGGTCAACAGAGGACATTTGTGGACCCATTATCCTTGTCGTACTCCGATTGTGAGTACAGATAATAGGTTAAAAGGGAACCAACATACTTGCTCAGAGGTAATGTGGACATGGCAAATATGGTGATTTCTTCGACGGAGCCTTCCCACTCAGAGGTAATGAGGACATGGCAGGAGTGGGCTCAATGAAGAAGGGGTACATAGAACTACTCAGAGGTAGGAGGACATGGAAGTTCTATGCGAGGGGGCGGTTTGTTTTTGGTGGAAGTGAAAACGACTCAGAGGTAATGAGGACATGGTCGTTTCGGAAATTGGTGGATCGATTACCCTTTTCGTGCACTGGGAGTGCGGGTGGTGGATCATGAGGGAGGATCTCTTCCAGGGATGAAGTTCAAAGGTATGTTTATACGTGACTTACTATCTGAAAGAGTGACCGGAATGTAAGTACATAATTTGGATTTTTAGAATATTGAGGAAATGAGAGTTCAGCGGCACCAGCGGGTGCATGGCTCGATGATCTGAAATGTTGTGGACGTGGGTTCAGTAGTATCAATGGATACATGACTCGATAATTTGGAAAATGGTGGGTGTGAGTTCAGTGGTACTGAGAGGGTACATGACTCGATAATTTGGAAAATGTTGGCTAAACATAGTATTTCTTCAGAAACTTGCCGTTGACGGGCAACATAAGCAAGTCCCCATTCTGCTTAGCGAGGCGGTAGGCGCCGTTGGAGAACACGGCCTCGATGACAAATGGACCTTCCCATTTTGGCTAGAATTTGCCTGCAGTCTTGTGAGTCGTGACCATTGGCCTCCGGACTGCCAGAACGAGATCGCCCACTTGGAATGTTCTGATTTTGACCTTCTTGTTGAAGGCTCCTGAGATACGTGCTTGGTATAGCTCGATCCTTTGCTGAGCTATGAGGCATTTTTCATCTAAGGCCTCCAACTCTTGTAGTCGGCGTCGGTAGTTATCATCCGTTGTCAATTGATAAGTGAGGGCGACACGGAGTGAGGGAATCTGAGTTTCCAGTGGGAGGACTGCCTCACTCCCGTATACTAGAGAGAATGGTGTATTCCCTGTAGCTATTCGAACCGTGGTGCGATAAGCCCATAAGCATTCGCCGAGCGTCTCGTTCCAGTCGCGTTTGTTGGAGGATACAAACTTCTTGAGGAGATTGATGATTGTTTTGTTGAACGCCTCTGCTAACCCATTTGCTGCCGGGTTGTATGGTGTCGAAGCGACATTCTGAATGCGGTGCTTATCGCAGAATCGATAAAATGCATGGCTTATAAACTGCGGACCATTGTCATGGATGATCCTTCGTGGCAGTCCAAAGCGGTATATGACGTGATGCTTAAGGAAGCTAATCACGTTTGAAGTCTTGACTTCTGCGAGTGGGACAGCTTTCGTCCATTTGGAGAAGTAGTCAGTGATCGCAAGTATGAAGCGATGTCCTCGGGAGGAAGGTGGGGTGATTGGGCCAATGATATCCATTCCCCATGCTTCGAATGGCAATGACGCCACCGTTGGATGTAGGAACTCGGATGGTTGGTGAATGAAGTCTGCGTGGACTTGGCAGGCCTTGCATTTTCTGGCATAGTCGATTGTGTCTGCCACCATGGTAGGCCAGTAGTAGCCCATCCGGCGAAGGCGGTCTTGCAGTTTAGGGCCAGGCTGATGGGCCCCACAGACACCGTCATGAGCCTCTCGTACGGCTTCTTTGGCTTCTGTGTTAGACAAGCATCGGAGCAATAATCCGTCGTAGGAACGGCGATACAGCATCTTCGTCTCTGTGTCGTAGAAGAATCTGAGAGAACGCCGTCTGATAAAGGTGGCTTCCTTCGGGTTCTCGGGCAAGATGTCGTAGACCACGAAGTCTATGAAAGGCTGTCTCTAGTCTGGTGTTTCGTCGATCGTTTGGGCGGAATAGCTCACCACGAATTGAATATTGTTCTTGGGACAGACCAGTTCGTGGCCTATCACGTCAACCGAGTGATGATCTTGGTTCGGCACTGCTAGGGAAGCGGCAAGGCCTGCTAGGGCATCAGCTTCGATATTTTGAAGTCTGGGGACGTGTTCGATGAAGAATCCCTCGAATGAGGTGATAATGTTGATTGCTATTTGGTGGTAGGGGATCATGTCTTCATGGCGGACTTCGTACGACCCCCGAATCTGGTTGACGATTATTTGTGAATCGCCGTATGCTTTAAGATATTCTACCCCCAGCTCTTTTGCAAGTTGGAGGCCAATGACCAAAGCGTTGTACTCGGCCACATTGTTGGAACAGGGTTCCGTGAGAGAGTAGGCACGATTGATCACTAGCCCGGTAGGAGAAATCAATAGTACCCCGACCCCTACGACGATATTTTCCTTGGGTCCGGTTCTTGAAGCGCCATCGAAGAACATCCGCCATATGTTATCGTGGGTGGTTGTATTCGAATCGGCGACCTCATCTGGGATTTCCTCGTATATTCTGGATGACCCCGATCCTGGATGGGCTGCCAAAAAGTCTGCCAGGGCTTAGCCTTTGACAGCCTTCTGTGGGACGAAGATCATATGATATGGGGATAGCAGTATCGCCCATGTAGCGAGGCGAGAGCTGAGCGCCCCTGGTTTAGTCATGAGGACCCTGAGGGGATTTACCCGTGAGATCACATGTATGGTTTGTCCTGTAACATAATGCCGCGTCTTTTGAATGACAAATACCAAGGCGAGGCATTCTTTCTCCACGGCGGTGTATCGGTGTTCGGGCCCGACGATCATTCGGCTGAGATAGTATATAGCTTGCTCGTGGCCTGCGTCGTTGTTTTGTGCCAGCAGGGCACCGAGGGAGTGCTCCATTGCTCGTACATAGAGTAGGAATGGTTTTCCAGGGACCGGGGCCACCAGGACTGGAGGATTTGACAAATATTCTTTGATGTCGTCGAAAGCACGCTGGCATTCCTCGTCCCATACGAATGAGACTCCCTTCTTCATGAGGTGTGTGAACGGTCGGCATCGCCCGGAGAGATTGGAAATGAACCTTCTGATATAAGCTAGCCTCCCTTGGAGGCCTCTAAGTTCGCGAAGATTTTTCGAGGGACCCATCTCCATTATTGCCTTGGTTTTCTTAGGGTCTACATGGATATCCCGTGCAGTAATGATGAAACCTAAGAACTTCCCGCTGGATACGCCCAAGAACGACTTTGTAGGGTTCATCTTCATGTTGTGGGCTTACATCAGGTCGAATACCGTTCTCAGATCTTGCAGATGATCTTCCTTACGGCGACTCTTGACAGCGATGTCGTCGACGTAGCATTCCACTGTCTTGCGCAAATGTTCTCTGAAAATGATACTCATAGCCCGCTGATATATGGCACCAGCGTTCTTTAGACCGAATGGCATGACTGTATAGCAGTATGTGCCGATCGGTGTTCTAAATGATGTGTGCTTGTCATCGTCGGGGGACATCTTGATTTGATTGTATCCCGAGAATCCATCCATGAATGACATATATTCGAAGCCGCATGTGTTGTCAATCATGATGTCCGTGATCGGGAGGGGAAATTTGTCTTTCGGACATGCCTCATTTAGATTACGGAAGTCGATGCAAATTCGGATCTTCCCGTTCTTCTTAAGGACCGGGACTATATTGGCGACACAGTCAGGGTGTTGCTCCTCACGGATGAAGCCGCTGGCTATCAGCTTGTTGACTTCGGCTTCGATTGCGTCCATGATGCCTGGGCGGAAGCGTCGTTGCTGCTGCTTGACTGGCTTTGCATCCGGCCGTATGTTGAGTTTATGAAGAGCAATATCGGGATCTAATCCCGGCATGTCTTCGTAACTCCATGCAAATACGTCAATATATTCTCTGATGAGTTCCAGCAGTGATTCTTGTTCCTCGTCTGTTAGGCTTTTACTGACGAAGATTGGCTTTGGAGAGGATTCGGTGCCGAGGTCGACCGGCATAACTTCATCCTCTGTAGGAGGTTCTCTCAGCTCGAACCGCTTTTCCTATTGTGCGTCTAGCTGTTGGGCCCACGGCTCAAGCTCGAGGATTTCAGGAATGTCCTCGTCTTCTTCGTAAGCGTCGGCAAATGCCATGTTGACTGATAGGACTTGTCTGAATATGTCCCCAATGCTTGTGTTTGAGTCGGAAGTTGGTGACCCGGTTGAGTGTGACTGCCAATCACATTCTTCATCTGAACTCTCTGGAGTCGTTGTGGGAGTTACATACCCTAGTCCACATCGAGTTTTGCTATAGTAGTCCCGTGGCTTACCAGACGGTACTGGGGGCTTCAAAGGTAGTCGCCATCCGGTACCGTAATTCAACCCTGGTGTAGTTTCTAGATCATATCCTTGTTTCTGCATGAGGTATTTGGACTGGGGACTATAAAGGTATAGAGGCAATCTCCCGGCATCCGACCCAAGATCGACTTCTTTTATGGTGAAGGGGTACGGATCGTCTTTCCGGCCGAAGATAATCGGGTGGTCCCCTCCCTCGACTATTCGGTAAGCGTCTTCTGCCGGAGTAAGCTGGATTGTGGTATATACATTTGTCACTTGTGTGTGTATGTGAGTGCCTATACCGTGGTCCATAGCATACATTGTACATAGCTTATTGAACTCGATATAATTCAAAGATAGCCCTTTATTGATAAAATAAGGTATCTTCTCGAGGGGAATTACATCATCCGCAGAAGGGGTATCGGAGTGGGCAGCCACATACTTGGCTAATTCTGGTTCTTCTTCAGCCACACCCTGTATAAATGAAGACTGAGAGAGCGACCTAATCAGCTTGATCTTCAGAGGCTCGGCTGGCGGAGCAGGTCGTGGAGTTGTTGGTAGACTGGCAACCCCCAGTTTGGCATCTGACGTGGGGCAAGGAGTGGATGGTTCGCTAGAAGTGTCAGACCTCGCATCGAGGTGACGACCCTTCTTAGGAAGACGTATCGTGAGCGGTCTGTCGGAGGGATTGAGCTTCTCCGCTTGGAGCTGACCGACTCTCGGTAGTCTGATGGTAAGTGGCCCTGGTGTGGGTCTCGGCGCTTGGCCAGACCTTGGCAGCCGGATTATCATCTGCTCTTCTTGTGCCGATAGACTGATTGCGTCCTTACGCAGAGTAGCCGTAAGGGGTACAGAATTGCCCGGTTTACGAGCCTGGAGGTGGATCGTCAGAGGTTCTTCTGATCCTGTGGTTGTCTTGGTGTGAGCTTGCACCTCCTCTTCGACCAGGTGCTTCTTTGATTTTTCGTACAGACAGGAGTCTGAGTAATAAGATTCGACCCCCTTGAAGGGATCGATATCAGCAAACTCTGTCCTCACGAAGCCGTGCTTATCGACATATTTGAAGCACTGGTGTAGCGTGGAAGGCACGATCATGTAATCGTGTATCCAAGGCCGCCCCAGAAGGATATTGTAAGAAGTGTCGGCATCTATGACGTAGCAGGTGACTTCCGATTGGAGATCGCCAATCTGACATTTCAAGCGTATCTTCCCTATTGGGTAGCTCCTGCCCGAATTGAAACCGCTAATGGCGGTGCTTGTAGGTGTCAGGCGGTGCATCGGAATGCGAAGATGATGTAGCAGACCCTTCGAAATGATGCTTATGGAGGACCCAGGATCAATGTGCATTCGGTCCACCTTCACGTCGCCGATGTATCCAGTGTAGTACAATGGGCGATCGTGCAGGTTAGTTTTGATGAGCATATCCTGCGGAGAGAAGACGATATTGGGCATTGCCCCCGTACACGTACTATCTTGGAGCTCTGCAGGTTGGTTATCTCCCGTGAGGTTGACCTGAGCCAAGTATGCGTCGGCATTTTGGAGCGCCTCGCTTAAAGCCGTGCGGACATCCTTCGAGAGCCTCAGGAGTTCATACAAAGACAATTTGGCCGGTGTATTGGCCAATTGAGCCAAGATGTCGAAGTTGTAGGGTCTTTCCAGCCCCTGAGGTGTCTTCTTTCGGAGGGATTTGTCGAAGCGAGTCTCCTTCGGCCTAGGCTTGTCGGTCGTCGAAGGCTGAGCCGGTCCCGGAGTATCAGCGGTTGTGGGCTGCTGATCATTAGTCGGATTCTCGGCCACTGGTTGGGCTTGTGTTCCAGATCGAGTAGTGACGGCTGAGACTTCCTCCTCCTCTGCCGAGGCGGTGCGGCATGATCTGACCTTTCCACTTTTCTTCTTAGAAGGTAAAGTGGGCTGAGTCACCTCGTGGACTAGGTCCGGATGGACCCATATAATTTCCCCTTGTGATGTGGTGAGGGATACTAGGTCGGGAGTTTGATCACGGGCAGGCGGAAGATTAGCAATTTCTATCGTTGCCAGAGGGATGGGTATGACACCGTCTTGAGTCTCTGTTGGAGGGAAACTGCCGAATTGTACGGACACCATGTTGGCTGCTACGGTTACCTCCTCGAAGTCGATAGCCAGAGCGTTCGAATCGATGAGGTTCTGGATATACCGTTTCAGTTGGTAGCAGTCGTGTGTAGCATGGTGGACGTAGCGGTGGTAATAGCAGAACTTCGGATTTTCCAAATCAGCCGGCCGAGGTTCCCGCCTTGGTGGAGGAAGCTGAATTCTATCTCCTTGTATAAGCATGTCCAAGATAGGCTTGACGTGGCCGTCTTCGAAAGAATAAGTGATTTGAGGCCATTGTTTGTCTGCTGGCTGTGGCTCGGGCTTCTGGGCTGTATCGGTCACCATAGCCTGCTTGCCTCTGTTGTCCCGGCTGTTCGAGGGGCTACCTCCATTGTCGTTGCTGGTGTTGGGACGCTTGCCCTTGTTCTCTCCCTCCGAGATATGTAACCCCAGTTGGCGAGCCTTCTTTAATCGTTCTTCAGCACTTGTGGCACTGATGATAAAAGCCTTCCAGTCCTTGAATTGACTTTCGCCCATCCAGAGACTAATTGTTGGGAGTAGTCTCTTTTGGCAAATCTCAATCAAGGAAGAGTCCGGGTTGCCAGATGGTAACTTCATTGCGGTTTGGCGAAACCGCTCAATGTAATTCCTCGTCAGCTCTTTCTCTCCTTGGACGACGTCCATGAGGGTAGACATCGTGACGTCCTGCCCTACCTCATAGAACCTCTCCAAGAACAAGCGCTTGAAGCCAGCGAAGGAGTGGATGCAATTATCTGGCAGGTTGCGGTACCAATCGAAGGCGACTCCTTCCAGTGCCCCAATGAATAACCGTGTGAGGATAGCGTCATCATGGGGCAGATGGTCGGTAGTGACCTCAAAGTAAGTGATGTACCGGCTTGCTGAAGTCTTGCCATCATATGGGTTGATATTGAACGGTTTATATCTTGGTGGAAAGGGCACATCCCTCCATTCAGCAGGATATGGTTGCCGTATTCTGAGGTCTTGAGAATTTTCTCGGGCGTGGAACATCGCTCGAAGCACCTGAACCTCTCTCCTTACTTCTCGGGCCTCATCTGTCGCGGTAGGGGCCGTTATCTCGGGAGTATTATTGCCCGGGTTTGGTGCCGCTGAATTTGAATCTATGTTGTTCGCGGGACCCATGCTTGTCTGACCAGGTGTCACTCCCTGCAGAGTAGGAAGCGCTGCTTTGATCTCGTCTACAGACTTGACCAAGGCGTGCAGTATGGCCTCCAAAGTGTCGATACGCTGGCGATCGCCGGAACCACCTTGGCTGTTGTCCGTCATGAATACCGTCCTCACGTGAGGAGTGACAGAAGGAGTGGTGGCGGACGTGCCCTCCGAGTCATACTCATGTATCGAGAAATCATCAGATATGTGGGGATATTCTCTTCAGGTTCGGACTCGGAAGGAACAGTACCCCCAGCTTCAGAGCTTGCTTCGTTTAGGATGTCCTCGGGGACGTCGGTATCTGTTGTATCCGTCGGAGGATTTGCTTCCTCCAGTCCGTCTTCTTGGAATGTCGGGTTGTCATGGATGTTTGGAGGAGTGCTACCCCCAGTTCCGACGACCCCCAGTGACGTAGACGGCGAACTTCCTACTGCAGCAGTTTTCGTCTTTGAACGGGTGTGTTGGAATACTCCAGTAGAGGATAATCCTTTAGACGACGGCTTCTTAGCTACAATAGTCGACACCTTTGGGCTGGAGATGCTTGTCTTCTTTCCTCTCCCCTCAACGGGGGCTTTCCGCGCAGAATTGCAGGAGGCAACAGGAGGTGCCTCGTCTTCCGAGCTCGGATGTTGTAATCTTTGGAAGACGGATGGCCGGTCTTCCGTTACTGCCGTGTTGTTGCAACAGCAGTTGACGATAATCTGGGTACAGTGACGCCCCTGTGAGGACTCTCTGCACGCTGAGGCTCCTTCTCTTTCCTTGCGTTTGTGAAGAATAGCTTCACGCAGGTCAGAGGAACCACTTTGTCCGTTTGCCGCCGGGGGCTGGACTCGAGTGGTTTTATACAATTTTCCGTCAGAGGCCCGCGTGATACTCAGCGGGACACCCCGATAGTCAGAGGTTGGGGCAGCTGTCTGGACTTGATGAGCCCGCGCTGCCCTAGACTTTTTCTTCTTAGCACTTGTGGGTGCGTAATAGGTAGAGTCCACATTGGGTATCACAGAGTCTGGATTTTCATCCAGAGAGTGATCAGAGTCAGGACCGCATGAGAGTCGGTCGAAAACTGATCGAGAGAAGCGTGGAAGAGACGCTATGCGGCTAGCGTTGGGTGCCGTGCAGGCTATCTGCATACGACTGTCTTCTGTTGTGGGATGAGTTCTTATGCGGTTAGGAGTCACGGCCGTGCAGGCTGTCCGCATGCGGTTGGCATCTGTGGCCGCATGGATTTTCTGCAAGCGGTTGACTTTACTAGCCGCATAAATCTCATCCATGCGGTTGGGAACTGTAGCTGCATAAGTTATGCGGCTGACAGGAGTGGCCGCATGAGTTTTCTTCATGTGGTTGACGGTTATGGCCGCATGGGTTTTCTTTCTGCGGCTAATACCCTTCTGCGGTTAAGGTTGAGCAGGGTACCTCTTTGCCCCTGCAAGTCCAGCATCATAGTGTTTTCTTCTGCCGGACTTGGGGACAGCAGAGTTGCCTGCGATCTGAAGTGGGGCCGCAGGAGAGTCTTTCTCGCCGTCTTGAGCGACCGAGGGTATTCCATCGAGGGTTTGAGGAGGAGCAAATGACTTTGGCCTCCACTCTTTACGAGCCTTCGGGGTGCGGGTACGTTTCTGGACCGGGCCAGCGCTGCCTTTAGAGAGCATCTCTTCGAACGCCTGTTGGTCGAAGCGGACGACCATCTTCTGTTGTGTGGAGCCAAGTTTGGCTGCATCCGATTGCGTCACCAACTCCTCAGCCGTGGAGAAGTTAGTCCCCAGCAGAGTCGCCATCGTGTTTGCCATTGATTGTAAAAGAACAGAACAATTATCGGAGGACTGAACTTAGACTCATAATACAAACTCGCTCGTACAAAGAAAGCCTAGTGACGAAAACCTAGGTACAGCAGACTAAGTACGATTGTTTATTTTTGATTCTGGGGGGTGACGATAGAGGCTCGGGAAAGCGACGACCGCTCTGCCTTACTCCTTGGACGATCGGAATGCAGCCTTGGCTCGGGGAAGATCTGCTTGGCGTTGACGAAGAAGGGCTCTTCTTGCTCTCCTCGGGTTGCTCTCCTGGCTTCTCTCTCTCTGTGATTACCAAGAAAAGGGGAAGATCTCTCTGTGTATATCTCTCTCTTCTTATTTTTTTATTCTCTTTAGTTGCCGACCTTTTTTGCATGGGAATGATGCTGGCTATTTATAAGAGTGGGATGTGATCATTAGGGTTTGCTAATGATTATCTGTTTGGAATGTCGGTGCTCCTTCATTCTATCTGAACCCTTGATCCTGATCATAATAAATCTCGGCTACTAATGCGGATAGCACCAAATCTTATGAGCAGTTAATGCTGACTGTTTTAAATCCTCGTGATTGATTATGCCAATATTTGATTGCTCGCCACGTGTCCTATTGGCTTGATGATAAATGATATGCCCTGATCTCTGCAATTATGATGATGATGTCAAATATTCTTGTTAGGATTCGATTGAATCTTCAATGCCACGTATTTTAATTGAAGATCCTGCCAGGGCCGCATAGGATGGCCAACACTTGAACCACAAGGAGACACTCTTCATGAGCCGTATGAGTCAATGCCTCATCGAGCCGCAGGGGACGAACTTTCCGTGAGCCGCATATGCGTAGTCTTTGCGGGCCGCAGGGGACGAACCCTCCATGAGCCGCATATGCATAGTCTATGTGAGCCGCATGAGGTAGGGTGGTATTGAGCCGCATAGGCTGGGCTCTGGGTAGACCGCATATGGCTGATTTCTGTTAATCATATTAAAGCGACTTCTCACTGAGCCGCATGAAGCTGTTCTCTACTCAAGCCGCATGAGACTTGCCACGTGGCAATCTAGGATTTCTGACAGATTGGGTCAGAGATTTTCTTCTTTTCCTGAAGAGTCTGTCATTATGGCAGAGTCATCATGACACTTTATGTCAGAGCCGTCGCAGTCGTCGAGTCGTGTCAGAGCATTAAATGAGGCCATTACTCCAGTGGCCAACTGTCGGGGATGGTCACACGTGGCGTCAATTGAGCCGCATGTTCCTACTGGACCGCATATATTCCCGAGCCGTATGAGTCTGAGGGTCTTCTTTTGGGCCGTATAGGGCAACTCCAGTACGAGCCGCATAGGCTTGCTACCCAAAGCCGCATGGGCCATTATGCCTTTATTCTAATATTTTCCATGCTTCTACAGACCTAGAACAGCGTTCTACCGTCGACACTGCGGCGTAGGCTGGGCGCTGTTACGTATTCATACCCTCACGAAGGGTGCGGGTCGTGACACGTTTTTAGTGGTGGCCCATGCAGGTCGAGTTTATGTAGTGGTATTCGAACTAGAGTACCACTACAGCCTGCAGTAGGATTAGGATATTTTGGAGGTACTCAATCACATTAGGAAAAACTCTTAATCAGATTCCTTTTGTCTAAAAATTATTGCTTATTGACTTCCCTTTGAATATAAACTGTCCTCCTTTGAATTTTTGCTTCATTCTCAGAAATTGCTTCTTGTTTTGATCTGTTTTTATGATGGTTATGAAGACACGATCTCATCACTTCGGTTCGGGGAATACTATCGAGAGGCTGGCCACCTCTCGTCCTGTTCATTAGGGCCTCGAGACCGCAGCTCCTGTTGTGCCGACTCAGGTTGACGTTTCTGCTACATTGGAGGTACACCTCTGACTGTACAGGGACTTTTCTTGTCAATCTCGATTTCTCTCAGCAGCAGCGGTTCATGCAGCATCAGCAGCAGACCGGGGGAAACCAGCAGGGCGAGCTATCGTCAGGACTGTCGAGGATGCATAGACCATTGGAGATCTTGCTGCAAGTTCCGTTCTTCTTGATTCCATTCCTGAAATTGTCTTTTATAACTACCTTGAAATTCGATTCCATTTGTTCCTTGTTGATTGATTAATTTTGTCATGTTGCTCTTTCGTTATGTTTGTTTTTCTTCTGAGAAAATCATATGGGCTAGGTCACCTCAGTTATGGAATCTAGAATCTTCGATTGTCGTATTAGTTGGCATAGTGAGGGCATGTAGTCAGATTTTGGATATATTTCTCGGGTACGGGAATTTAAGATTTTTGTCGTCGCATGCGGCAATACGAAAATTTTAAATACCATGAACCTAAGGGTACGTACCTTAGTCAAGGATTCTGTGATTATCGTAGCCTTGCTCACTACCATGATGAAGATTCTGAGTATCATGATTTTGGACAGACGCATATGATTATCTGACGGTATGTTGAGACTTTGATTGTGGGGTGTATGACCTAGAAGGACTACTACTATTTTAATTTCGAGGACGAAATTTTTATAAGGTGGGTAGGATTGTAACACCCAGTTTTTCCAAAAAAGGGTAATTTTGAAATTTTATAATTTTAGTCTTTTAATAATGATATTTAAATCATGATGTAATTTTTAGTGATTTTTAATCATTTCAAACTATTTTTAAATCATGACTTATGATTTTGGTGTTTCTCTAGTATAGCCTTAGAGACTTCTTAACCAGGAAACTAACCATGACCTAGGGAGCCTAACCATGTGAGTAGAGTTTCCATTTAGTACATTTTAGCCTAGAGGGTACTTTGGTCATTTTGGGATTTATTTAATTTAATAGGATTTGTTAGAACTTATTGAATGTATGTGAATAATTGCTTGGTATGTGATGTGATTAGCCTAACCTAGAAGGACCTACCGTAATAGATTGGACTAACCTAGATTAGCCTTGGTTAAGTTGATGGTTATGTTAGCATTGACTAAGGTTGGTTAGCCATGACCTATGACTTGATTAGTCATGACTAGGATTAGTCATAGTCTTGGGTTAGTATAGCTAAAACCTAGAATCAATATGGACCATAGATCCTTAGTGGGAGATTGAGAGCCATAGATTGGGCACTAAACCCTAGGATGGCCAGCCATGTAGTAGTTTTTCCCCCTATATAAGCCTTCATGTTGAACTCTTGCCTCTTTTTTATCATTCTTGCAAGTCTTGAAGAAAGAGAGGTATAGACTCCTTCCCCAATCCATAGTTCATCTATTTTTTTTATCCTTTTTAGCCCTAATCTTTTGCAATAGCACCTAACCAATCCCTACTTGCTGTTCTTGTGGAGCAAACCCAGCCTAGGAGCAATTTGGGAGCCTACATTGCTAGAGAATCTCTCAGCTTTGGGATATTCTGGAGGCTGGAAACTCACTCAGGTTTAACCCTAAAACCCTAATGAAACTCAAGATTTTATTGCATATTCATGTAACCCTAGGTGTTCACCTCGTCCTGACCAAGTTTGGTGCCTTATTGTGTCGGATACGTGTCCGTATCGGACACGTATCAGTCGTGACTGCAAGTGTTGATAGAATGCTGGGAAGAATTCATTTTTTTGTTATTTTCGAATTCTATTTGAATAGAAATCTTGGTTTTGATATTGCTTAATGATTTCTTAGTCTCTGAGGTAATTTTTGTGTCCTTTTGTGTCGCATTTTGGTGTTGGACATGGCCTGTGCACAGCCCACATTTTTCCCCTGCTACTCGAACCTCACTGTGGCTACGAAACGGGGTCTTTTGATCTGAAAATTTGTGTGGATTGAGGGGCATTGACTGACTTCCTGCTCCCAAAGTTTGGGAGCGTCTCGTGGTCTGTGCGCGGAGAAATCGGGGCCGCACTGGCCGCGCACTGTCGCGCACAGACGACTGAACACGTGCACAGACACGCACGAACACGTGTCCGTATCCTCTGTAGACACGTAGTGGACACATATCAGGCTATCCCACGTGTAGCCCTACCATAGGCGACCACATGGGTGTGTGCACGTGACACGAAGTGTCGTGTGTCGTGTCCTATACTCGAGTGCATGCGTGTACGACACTGTGTAACACTGGGTGCACCCCACGTGTTTGCAACATGTTGGACACGTCTGTATCGTAGTTTTTGGACACGAAACGACTCACATGACATGTGTACATATGCTACACTAATTATCAACATATTGTTTGTAATTTTAATAATTAATTAGGTCAATTCATTGAATTCCCAATAAACTCTGATACACACTGACACCACCTCACTGTTCAGTTTTTTTTCTTGGGTTTTAAACTGTATTTTCTTGGTTTAATGTTGATTAAACGTTTAATTCAGACCCACCTGCATATGTAGTAAGTGATGAGTAGGTTAGATTGCAATTTTAATGGTTATTTAATTTTGAAACCATGAATTTCCCTAGAAACCTGATACTTGAATGATACCAGTAGGCTGAATGTGTATTTCTAAATTTTGATTTCATTTTCTTCCTTGCCTTGTGATGTTAACTGTTAATTTGGCTCACCCATATAATTGATTAACTAATAGTTAGTTGTTAGACTAGTTTTGATTTTGTTTTGCTATGGGGTTGTGATTTTGGTGTTTGGTTTGGTTTTCCTGTCAATTTAGGAAGACTGAAACCTATGTATATGTTGGGTTAGGGTTCCTTGTAAACACACACACTGTGAAATTCCAGTTTTGTTCCTCAATTTATCCCCTCTTTGTTACACACATTTAGTTCAATGTTAGTTTTAAACATGAAAAGATTTGTTTGGCATGACCCTATCCTCTGTTTTCCTTAAATCTGAATTGTTTTTGCTTTTGGAATGGGATTCGAATGTGGGGGAATTAGTGGATAACTGTTGGGTGTTAATCTTGATTTGTGTTGATTCAATAGGTGTTGGTTCATTTTAGAATTCCTTTGAAGGGTGTTAACACACACAGACACAAGCTAAACTAGAACTGTCATTGGTTGTTTGAAATTCCTGAAACACATGACCACACACTTGGTTTCACATTATTGCTAATCTGGAATTCCTGTGAATGAATATCCAATTCATGTTAACTGTTTTGAGATGAGCCTGGGTATTTCTGTCACTTGTGAAAACCTGAAATCATAAAATCTGAGAATGTAGGATTGATAGAAATTGATTTTCCTTTTCCTTTTTAACTGAATGGGGTTCCATTCCTTCTGCACTGTCAGATATTACATAGACACACACACATGTCTATGCCTAACTGTTAGCCTACTGCACACTGTTTCACCCTTGTCTCACACACACATACAGTTGACTCAAACACACATGATATTGTTCCCTGTCACACATTCCTACACCCACACCACATACATTTACATGTACACACCACTCACTCACACTTGATACTTAATACAGGTGCACATACACACATATTTCAGTTATTGTTGCACATAAATACCTGTCACACTACACCCTATGCCTTGATACCTGAGAGCACATGTAGCTTAGATGCACACACATACAAATCCTAACCCTTAATTGAAATGTTAGAAATTCAGTAATTGGCTACACATGACCTGTATGCATAGGTGATGTTAGACAAATTTTCAGATTTCATATATGTGAACACTGCCATGTTACCCCCCTTCTCTAAATGCTTGCTATACATGTATATAGATAGGTAGAGCTATATATATGCATGTTCTATGGTGTATATGGCTAACTTAACCAATTTTTTTTTCTAATACACATGTAGAAGAGTGTATATACCTTGTTAGCCATACATGATCGGGGCTAATTGGATATGTAAATATATATATATATATATATATATATATATATATATATATATATATATATATATATATATATATATACCATGTTTGATATGATAATTGAATTGTATATAAATTGGCCTATATAGGAATGAATGATTTATGCCTAATATAGATGTATACTGGTTAGCCATGCATGTTAAGTACAATTAGAGGCTGTAATGTAAATAGATGTAACCTTGTTAACTTGTGCCATGCTCTAGAGTAATCTATAACTAGTGTTTGATTTCCCTTTGTTGTGCACCTCCATGTTCACACACACACATAGCAATACATGCAACCCTTTCTCTCTCATTATACAATGTTGATTATATCTCAATGTGAATGTACTCTTGATGTGTGGCTTGATGTGTTTGTCTTGTATAGCCTTGTGATTGGTGTGTGATTGCTAGACTAGGCTTGGTTAGGCCTAGTGAGACTTGTTAGACTTGTTTGGCTTAGGCTTGACCTAGTTTGACCTAGACAGCATGCAGATGCATTATACATTTCATATATCACCCTATGTATACATCTTGACTTGTGTTGCTCTAACTAGGAGTCAGGTACCTCATCTCGGACAGTATATTTACTTCAGACATTCAGATACGAGGCGAGTACATTCTCTGACCGTTTCATACTTGTCTGGATTTACATTCTTGCTCTAGATTACTGTACTTGATGCTGACATGATTATTATCACGGATTGGTACTATACGGATCTTCTTTTGAGAAGTTATCTCCTTGTATTCACTAAATACATATTATGATGTACGTTTCACTTACATATTGTATTTACTGAATACCTTATCATTGTACACTCATTGTGCATATTGTACTCTCATTATCATATTGAGCTCTATTGTACAAGCCATTGTATAAGGTAACGTAACTGAATTGGATCCTTGTGTATTGATTGGGGAGGGGGAGTAGAATTGGTTATGTAATCAATCCTATTGTATAAGAAATTGTATATGTCCATTGTACACTCACGTACAAAGGAGTCCCATTTTATTGTATAACCTAACCCGATTACATAACCATATTGTATTCTAAATCACAGTTGGCTTACAGTTCTTACTTATCATATTTAGATATTTCCTGTTATCAAATCTCTACTGTTTTCATATACTTCTTTCTTTCACCGTTTCATGTACCTTACTCTATTGCATACTTTATATTTCCTAACATGATATGAACTGCGTGAGATGTTTTGTGCTCGCTCCCGTCCTGACTGGACCTGTTGACAGTTTTACAGAGGATGATGAGGAACCCTGTACCCTTTACTTGGAGCTTACCTAGATGACACTTGCGACCTGGACCCCTGGGGAGGTTTAGGCAGCTGCTGAGGATGATACCCTTGTGTAGTATAGATAGCTTAGACTCTTACTTGTCTTTCTCATTGATACATTATTGTATATATTGGGAGTTGTTCTCTTGGATGTTTGTGGAGATGTATCATAGACACTTAGCTCTTATCTGGATTGTACCTCTGTGGATTTCTTCTGCTCATATCTATCTATCCTTACCGTATTCCATCTTAGATTGTGATTGAGTTGTACCTCTGTGTTGGCCTCCTTTTGGAGAGTATATTCATGTTATGTAGTTATAGTTCATGACCTAGAACAGCGTTCTACCGCCGACACTGCGGCGTAGGCTGGGCACTGTTACGTACTTGTACCCTCACGAAGGGTGCAGGTCGTGACACATTTTTAGAGGTGGCCCATGCAGGTCGAGTTTATGTAGTGGGATTCGAACTAGAGTACCACTACAGCCTGCAGTAGGATTAGGATATTTTGGAGGTACTCAATCACATTAGGAAAAACTCTTAATCAGATTCCTTTTGTCTAAAAATTATTGCTTATTGACTTCCCTTTGAATATAAACTGTCCTCCTTTGAATTTTTGCTTCATTCTCAGAAATTGCTTCTTGTTTTGATCTGTTTTCATGATGGTTATGAAGACACGATCTCATCACTTCGGTTCGGGGAATACTATCGAGAGGCTGGCCACCTCTCGTCCTGTTCATCAGGGCCTCGAGACCGCAGCTCCTGTTGTGCCGACTCAGGTTGGCGTTTCTGCTACATTGGAGGTACACCTCTGACCGTATAGGGATTTTTCCTGTCATTTCTGATTTCTCTCAGCAGCAGCGGTTCATGCAGCATCAGCAGCAGACCGGGGGAAACCAGCAAGGCGAGCTATCGTCAGGACTGTCGAGGATGCACAGACCATTGGAGATCTTGCTGCAAGTTCCGTTCTTCTTGATTCTATTCCCGAAATTGTCTTTTATAACTACCTTGAAATCTGATTCCATCTGTTCCTTGTTGATTGATTAATTTTGTCATGTTGCTCTTTCGTTATGTTTGTTTTTCTTCTGAGAAAATCATATGGGCTAGGTCACCTCAATTATGGAATCTAGAATCTTCGATGGTCGTGTTAGTTGGCATAGTGAGGGCATGTAGTCAGATTTTGGATGTATTTCTCGGGTACGGGAATTTAAGATTTTTGCCGTCGTATGGGGCAATGCAAAAATTTTAAATACCATGAACCTAAGGGTACGTACCTTAGTCAAGGATTCTGTGATTATCGCAGCCTTGCTCACTAGCATGATGAAGATTCTGAGTATCATGATTTTGGACAGACGCATATGATTATCTGACGGTATGTTGAGACTTTGATTGTGGGGTGTATGACCTAGAAGGACTACTACTATTTTAATTTCGAGGACAAAATTTTTATAAGGTGGGTAGGATTGTAACACCAGTTTTTCCAAAAGAGGGTAATTTTGAAATTTTATAATTTTAGTCTTTTAATAATGATATTTAAATTGTGATGTAATTTTTAGTGATTTTTAATCATTTTAAACTATTTTTAAATCATGACTTATGATTTTGGTGTTTCTCTAGTGTAGCCCTAGAGACTACTTGACCAGGAAACTAACCATGACCTAGGAAGCCTAACCATGTGAGTAGAGTTTCCATTTAGTACATTTTAGCCTAGAGGGTACTTTGGTTATTTTGGGATTTATTTAATTTAATAGGATTTGTTAGAACTTATTGAATGTATGTGAATAATTGCTTGGTATGTGATGTGATTAGCCTAACCACCTACCCTAATAGATTGGACTAACCTAGATTAGCCTTGGTTAAGTTGATGGTTATGTTAGCATTGACTAAGGTTGGTTAGCCATGACCTATGACTTGATTAGTCATGACTAGGATTAGTTATAGTCTTGAGTTAGTATAGCTAAAAACTAGAATCAATATGGACCATAGATCCTTTGTGGGAGATTGAGAGCCATAGATTGGGCACTAAACCCTAGGATGGCCAGCCATGTAGTAGTTTTTCCCCCTATATAAGCCTTCATGTTGAACTCTTGCCTCCTTTTTATCATTCTTGCAAGTCTTGAAGAAAGAGAGGTATAGACTCCTTCCCCAATCTATAGTTCATCCATTTTTGATCCTTTTTAGCCCTAATCTTTTGCAATACACCTAACCAATCCCTACTTGCTGTTCTTGTGGAGCAAACCCAGCCTAGGAGCAATTTGGGAGCCTACATTGCTAGAGAATCTCTCAGCTTTGGGATATTCTGGAGGCTGAAAACTCACTCAGGTTTAACTCTAAAACCCTAATGAAACTCTAGATTTTATTGTATATTCATGTAACCCTAGGTGTCCACCTCGTCCTGACTAAGTTTGGTGCCTTATTGTGTCGGATACGTGTCCGTATCGGACACGTATCAGTCGTGACTGCAAGTGTTGATGGAATGCTGGGATGAATTCATTTTTTTTGTTATTTTCGAATTCTATTAGAATAGAAATCTTGGTTATGATATTGCTTAATGATTTCTTAGTCTCTGAGGTGATTTTCGTGTCCTTTTGTGTCGCATTTTGGTGTTGGACACGGTTTCTCCGCGCACAGACCACGAGACGCTCCCAAAGTTTGGTGATTTTCGTGTCCTTTTGTGTCTCATTTTCGTGTCCTTTTGTGTCGCATTTCCGTACAATGGATCATTCATTGGGTGTTGCCACTAGAGAAACCCAAGAATGACTTGGTGGGATTCATCTTGAGTTGATGTTGACGCATGAGATTGAAGATTGTTCTCAAGTCTTGAATGTGATCTTCTTTTAGACGACTTTTGACGGTAATATCGTCAACATAGCATTCGACAGTCTTGCGAAGATGATCTCGAAAGATGGTACTCATAGCCCGTTGGTAAGTTGCACCAGCGTTCTTGAGACCGAATGGCATCACTGTGTAGCAATAGACTCCACGAGGAGTGCAGAAAGAAGTATGTTTTTCATCTTCGGGATTCATCCGAATCTGATTGTATCCGGAGAATCCATCCATGAAAGATATTCGCTCAAACCCACAGGTATTGTCAATCATGACATCTTTGATAGGGAGAGGAAATTCTTCTTTTGGACATGCTTTATTAAGATCCCGAAAGTCGATACAGACTCAAACTTTGGCGATCTTCTTTAGAACTGGAACAACGTTAGCCACCCAATCAGGATGTTGTTCTTTCCGAATAAAGCCACAAGCGATGAGCTTCTTGACTTCATCGTCGATCGCGTCCATTATTTCTGGCTTGAAGCGCCGTTGCTGCTGTTTGACTGGTTTAGCATTAGGTAAGATGTTCAGTTTGTGAGTAGCAACTTTGGGATCTAGACCTGGCATGTCTTCGTAACTCCAGGCAAAGACATCAATGTATTCTTTAATAAGAAGAATCAACTCTTGGTTGTCTGTCTCTGGAAGGTTCTTGCTGATGAATATTGGACGAGGTGACCCGCTCTCTCCTACATCAACTTGAATGAATTGATCTTCAGTAGGCGGTTCTCGTTGTTCAAATCGGAGTACCCACTGATTGTCCATCTGTTGAGCCCAAGGATCTGTTTCAGAGCTTTCTTCAATATCCTTGTCATAGCCTTCTCGAAGTTCGGCGGATACCATGTTAGAAGATACGACCAGCCGATGGACTTCACCAATGCTGGTGTCAGAATCCTATGATCTGGAATCAGAAGAATTATAGCGTTCTTCACTATCGGAGTCGAAGACTGCTGGGGATAGTACCAGCGGTGAAGTATATCCGAGACCTCTTTTGGTCCTACTGTAGTACATCTCTGACTTTCCTTTTGGAACAGCCGTACGGATAGGAGTTCGTCTACCTTTACCGTAATTGAGGCCATTTTTGAAGTCATAACCCATTTTTCGAATGATGTCTTTTGATTGCTGACTGTAACGACGAAGTTGTAGATGTCCTGTATCGTTACTTTTGCTATCATCCGTATAGCTGAATTGTTGTTCCGGTCCTTTTCTAAAAAGTATTGGACTTTCACCTTTCTTTCGAGCAGGGACAATACGGAAAGAATCATCTGGAGCTTCATATGAGACTTCTGTTTGAAGAGATTGTACAACTCCTATTGTAAATGATTTGAAGCTATCTAACAAATCCAAATAGCATTTAGTATAATAAATGACATCAGTATACTCGAAAGTATATGCTTTTTCATTAATTTGTACATTTATATTTACAGTAGGACCTTTAGCCTTAGTAGGCTTGGTCAGATTGATTACAAGAGGGGAAGAAGAAGAACGTGGAGGTGGCTTCTTACGACGGAGGTCGATAACAAGTGGCTCAGAGGAGGTGAGCTCTCTTTTTTCCTTGTTGTGAGTCAAATCAACAACAAGTGGCTCAGAAGAAATGAGCTGCTTATTTTCCTTGTTACGACGTAAGTCGATAACAAGTGGCTCAGAAGAGGTGAGCTCCCTTTGATCTTGATTATCCTCAACTGGTTTCTTCGGGGCTGGCAAGTGAATAGCCAGTGGTTTGGAAGACTGAGGATGAGACACACGCCCCTTGACAGGTATGATGAGAGTGTCTTTGGACACTGCTTCTGATTCTTCTTCAGTGTCTAAAGCTAGCACAACCTTCATAAATTTGTCCTTGTACATACGAGCGTCGTTACAATATGCTTCAACACCTTTGAAGGGATAGAGATCCGCAACCTCTTTTTGTACCTCTCCTTTGTCATCAACAAATTTGAAATATTGATGAAGAGTTGATGGAACAATGTTGTGCTCTTGTAAGAATGGCCTCCCCGATAGAGCATTGTAAGAACAACCATGGTTGTCGATGATATAGAAGGTCACCTTTGTGCGAAGATTGCCTATTTGGAGTTTTAAGCAAATTTTGCCCAAAGGTTCACTCCTTCCCTGATTGAATCCAAGGATGGTGGTGATTGTACTGGAGAGACTATGCACAGGGATTTTCATAGCATCGAGCATTGTCCTTGGCATGATGCTGAGAGCAGATCCTGGATCTATCAAGATACGATCGACTTTCATCGAATCGACATATCCTGTATAGTACAAAGGACGATCATGTCTATTATCTTCCAGCAACATGTCATCTTGTGTGAAAGTTATGTTTGGAATCAATTCCAGAACACTATGACAATGGAGGCAAGAGACAGGCTCTGCTTCCGGCTTCTTGAGAAGGGCTAGACAAGTTTCTGCTTGTGTGAGAGCTTCACTCAGAGTTTCTCGCGTCTCTTTAGAAAGACGCAAGAGCTTAAAGATAGACAACCGAGCCGGTGTATTGGCTAATTGAGCCAAGATATCACAATTGTAAGGCTTCTCAAGTCCTGTGGGGGATGATTTCTTCAAGGGCTTATCGAAGCGGACTTATTGTTTGCCTTTGTCAGCAACTACCGGCTTGGGAGGAATAGGGACTACAACTGGTAAGGATGTAGAAGGGATCTCTTCAGTAGAATTAGGTTGTCCTGGAGCAGGTTCAGAAGAAGAAGCAGGATTCTCTTGAGTTTCAGGGTAATCCTTCAGATAGGCTTTCCCTGATCTGGTGCCTAACAGAATTTCCTCATCAATTATGGGATCAAAAGACACCATTTTGCAAATCTTTGTCTTGCCCTTGGAACGAGCTTTCTTCTTGGAGGAAGAGGGAACTTCAAATTCTGAAGCAAGATCGGGATGAATCTACATAACCTCGCCATTGTCAAGAGACAAGGGAACGAGACCTTCATTTGGTGGAGGAGGAAGATTCTCAATCTCTAGAGTAACTTTGGGAATGGGAATGACACCGTGCTGTACCATCTGTGGAGGAAAGTCGCCGAATTGGGCTGAAACCATGTTTACGATAACAGTCTTTTCGTCTTGCTGCAGAGTGACGACACCAGCATTGACCAACTCTTGAATTTTGCCCTTGAGCACATAGCATGCTCTAGTAGAGTGTCCAATGAATCGGTGGTAGACACAATATTTGGGATGATCGGTCTTACCGACTTCATCAGGTTTCTTTGGGTCTGGGAGTTGGATCTTATTGCTTTTGAGTAAGCAATCAAAGATGTTTGCAGTGTCATTCTCGTCGAAGGAATACTCTATTTTAGGACGAGGTTCCCTTGGTTGAGGTGCAGAAGGAGTAGAAGTGGATGTAGGCGGAGCTACATTGACAGCCAAGGACTCTTTACTCTTCAAGTTGAAGTTCAAAGTCTCCTTGTTCTTGCAGTTGTTCTGACGATTACTGCCACTTGATGTTTGATGTTCATTCCGATCGGGGTTAGACATTTGTACCCCCAGTTGTTTGAATTTGTCAGCGCTAACTTCAGCAGCTTTGGCGTTGACAATAAAAGATGGCCAATCTTGGAACTGAGTTGAGCCTGTCCACATAGTGATGATAGGCAAAAGATTTGCCTTGCAGGTGTCTATGGTAACAGCAGTTGGAGTCCCTGGAGGCATCTTGAAGGCTTCTCGGTGGAACCGTTCGATGAAGCTCTCAGCAGTTTCATTGTGTCTTTGTTTGATTTTATTGAGGGCTGACATGGTCATGTCATTGATTCCCTCATAAAATCGTTCCAGGAAGATTTATTTGAGACTGAAAAGGAAGTGATACAGCCATCGGACAAACTTTTGTACCAGTCGTATGCTACGCCGGCTAAATCGCGGACGAACACTCTGGTAAGAAGAGCGTCATTTGGCTGGAGTTGAACAGTCATTACCTCGAAGTGATTGATGAACTGGCTTGGTGAAGTACTGCCATCAAACAGAGAGATTATTAGGATTTTGTACTTGGGAGGAAACGGGACTTCCTTCCATTCAACTGGGTAAGGCTGCTTGATACCAATCTTTGCAAGTTGTCTTTTTCTTTGAAGGCTTCGAACTGAGTTCGTAAGAGTTTGACAGCTTCATTGGCATCTTCCGATGATGAAAAAGGAGCAGGTTAGGTCAGAGTGGTAGGAGGAGGAACAGCGTTATAAGCACTACCCCCAGCCCCTGACTGACTGGGTGTGGTTTGAACTTGTACTTATATAAGAGGCATTTGAGGAGACACTACCCCCAGCCCAGCATTGACAGGTACCGATGATGCTATGATTTTAGGACTTACAGTAGGTACAGTCGGTGGTGTGGCATGTTGTGCCACAATGATAGAATGCATACTAGCGACCATTTCAGCCATGGTCTTCAGCTTGTCTTCAAGTGCAGCTATTCGCTGTTCTTGATTTGCAGAAGTTGAAGCATCTAGATCTTCATTGACAACATAAGCTGTCACTTCTCTTGGTACAGTGGAAGACACTGTCTGCTCAGAGCTTTCGCTATATGCATCGTAGTCGGAGAAAGAGTCGTCTCCCGAATGGGAAGTAAGGAGATGTCCCGAAGGATCTTGAGGAAGATTCCTTTGACCGATTGTATCTCGGCTTCGGGATCGGGTATGTAGAAATACTCCTTCAGAAGATTCTTGGAGTAGATCTAAATACCGTTGGCTTGGCTTACGGGGCTTGCCGTGCTTGGAGCACTTTCTACCCCCAGTGTCTCGGGAAGTCATGTTGACAGAAGCGTACAACACTTCGTCTTCATCCTCTGACATAGGTTCAGATTTAGCAAAAGTCAAACGATCGAAGACAGATCGCTTTGTTGTTTGACAACAACATTGGATGATGACTTTGTGATTGCAATGATGATCAGATGGTTGAACTGGAAGTGTGGAGACACTGTCCCGCTTCTGCCTGAGATGTTCTCTGAGGTCTGAAACCATGCCAGGACGGGAAAAAGTTCGAGGAATATGTTCTTTGACAATATTCGGAATATGATTCCGATTCATCAAATGTTTAGTCCCTTGAGTGTATAAGGAAGTGCTCACTTCATTGGCATAAGTGTCGGGATCTTTGACCCTGGAAGTTTGTCTTTCATGTTTGATCTTCGGCATTGGCTGTTTGCGTTTCATCGAAGTTGGCCTGTTGAGATAGGTCCTTAAGTCTGCAAATTCACCCCCAGGGGTTTCTGTTTGAGACACCAGCAGTTTTTCTTGTTTGGAACGGGATATCTTGAGAGTGGGAAGATCTTGGAACTCTGCTACCGGAGTAGGCAGAATACCTCTTTGATCAGTACAACTTCTCTTATCATGAAGGAAAGAAGAATCCTTGTTTGAAAGAGTTCTTGTATTGACTGGTGCCGAAGCACATTCAGATTGATCCTCTACAGTAAAAACTGAAGAAGATTGAGAAAAGACCAAAGGGTCTTTTTCTTTGTTTTGTGAAGAAGGGTTAGCTAAAGAGCGTTTCCCTCTGTTGTCTTCCAGGTCATGAGACAAGAAAGTTTGAGAAAAGACCAACAGGCCTTTTCCTTTGTTTTGAGGAGGAAGAGGAATAGCCAAAGGACTACCCCCGGTGGATTGTGCTGGAGCAGCAGATTGCTTGGGAGGAGGAGCAAAACTTTTCCTCTTGCTATGAGAAGAAGAGAATTTAGCCAAAAGGCTGTCACTCTTGGATTGCGCAGGCATGACTTGCGCATGAGTTGATGGCGCACAGGCCACTTGCGCATGAGTAACTCTGGCAAAGGGTGCACTGGTTCTGGCCACAGAGACTGTGATTTGCGCATCAGGAGTTCTTATCATAGAGTGCCTAGGGTGTACTCTAGTTGCTGGAGTGTTGGTTTGCGCAGGAGAATTGGCAGCCAACTGTGCCAAAGGCAGAGGAGTCTTGCACTTTGACAGGGCAGCATATGAAGTCTTTTGTGCACTGGCCACAGCAGACTGCGCAGGAGGAGTTGAGGCAGATTGTGCAGCAGTTTTGGAGACCCACACTGGGTGCACTTTGCTCGTAGCAGAAGTGGTTACAGTACGGGGGGTGGTCTTGGAGTTGAGCATCACCTCGTAGGCTGTCTGGTTGATTTTCACAACCAGCGTCTTCTGCGTCTTCCCGATAGACGCTACGTCACATTGAGTTGCTACTTCCTCATCGGAGGAGAAAGTCGTCCCCAGCAGAGTCGCCATTTTGTTTGCAAAAACAAAAGTGTAGAACTTTATTGATACAAACTTTGTAATAAGATTACAAGAATTCTGGAAAAGGTACAACTTTAGGAATCCAAACTAGATGACGATTGCTTTATCCCTTGGACGATGTGAACTTTGAAGATGAAGCCTCTGAAGTTGAAGACAACTCTGGAATTGAAGGCAAAAGCCTCGGAAGTTGAAGGCAAAAAGCCTCGGAAGAAAGCAGCAGCACTTGGGCAAGAACTCCTGATCTCTCTGATATTTCTGAACTTTATGTCTGATCCCCTTGAATGGAGACTTGAAACTCTATTTATAGAGTTCTAGAAATAACTAACTTTTAGTTATTCTGGACTGCGCATGTTGTATTGTGCATGGATTGGATTGCGCAACCTTGGACTGCGCAGACAGTTGTTGGATCGTGGGCCAACTGTCTTGGACACATGGCATCATTTGATTGAAATACGCATGATCGTGCATAGACAGTTGCCACGTAATGAGCAATTGATGGCATGAGTGCCACGTGTACTTTGTTAGTTGTATTGATGGAGTGCGCAACATGAGTTGCGCTGACTTTAGATTGCGCAAGAATAGATTGCGCAACAGATTGGTTGGCCGATTGCGCTGCCAGCTGTCCAGCCGTTCTCGAGCGCTGTGCGACGCAATAAACGAACAGTCTCCTCGTTCTTCGTGCTGTCAGCTGTCAGATGATTTGATTGTGTCAGGTAATGATGACTTTTGCCACGTCAGCTTGCGCGCTTGAGAGTGTGCGCAGTCTAGTGTGCGTAATCTGTATGCTGCGCAACCTGATGTCTGTGCAGTTCATTTAAAATATGCATTTCTCGATCTTGATGACTTTGTTGATGTGTGCAACTTGATTTTTTTAGGACCTACAAGAGCCCTACAAGGCGGGAGTATTGTCGTCATTCACCTTCCAGCATATTGCACCAGGTGAACTTGTTGCCGGTGAATTGGAGCGAGGTCAGGTTGGCGCTGAATATGAAGTTGTTGAAGACTTGCATAGCCATGTGGGTTGGAGGTCTGCCGCCGAATTCCTCCTCTCTGTATGTAATGACGTTTAAATCCCCGATACAGAGACAGGGGAGGTCGATGTGGTCATTGTGAAAATCGAGGACGTCGTTCCAAAGTTGTTTGCGCTCTGGCACGTCATAATTTCCGTGAATCGCAGATATGATGGCACGCTTGGGAAGAAAAGGGTGTTCTATCCAGCATAAGAGAGCTTGCCTGGAGTCTTGGATGACGCCGATCTTGAAGTCCTTCGAGCAGAGGATCCAAATGTCATGGTTGCCAGCCACGGCAGACGTGAATCCGAGCTGTAATTGAATGGATTTGATATGCATGGGGGAGGTCTTTGGTTCAATGACAATCAAAATATCGATGTTATGGAGTTTCCTGAAACTGGTTAAACGTCACTTGGTGGGAGTGTTAGCCAGGCCACGAATATTCCAAGATAGGATGTTAAGCATTGATGTTGTTGGTAGAAGGTTTTTTGATCCATTTGGTTGCGGATCTAGTACAGATGCTCGACGACTCTGGCGCTTCTTTGTTTCCTGTGTTTTTGCTACTGGTGGGGTTTAGTGCTCCGTCCCGCAAAATCAATCGGAGGAATCGAAACGCCAACGGCGTTCGGACTTAGCCCGACAATGGCTGTTCAAAGATATTGCTCGATCAAGGCGACCGCTCGCTCAGGTGGGGTAGTTTCGGTGAACTCTCCTCATCTTAGCCTTCACATAATAAATTATGTTTTCAACTTGCACAAGTAGGCTAATCTAAAAGCTACGAACGCACATAGCTAAGGAAATAATCCCGTCAGGTCGGAATGTCTTAGAACATAGAAAATGGTCCCACGGTCTTCATAGAAGTCGGCTCAGCGTGCTTTCAAATGACACTCGATCCTTCGATCCCGTGGCTTGGGAGAAGGAAGTTGGCCTAAGTTGCTAAGTTGCCCCGGCACGTGAAATAAGCCTAAGTCATAGGCGTCGCCCGCATGAATGCTTAATAAAGCATGCACGGTCCTGTCCCGCAAGGCTTGGCATAGCCTTCGCACATCCCGCAAGTTAAGTCATCTTGCACGGCTCGTTGGCTTAAGTCTAGGCACCCGGCAGTTGGTTGTTCAAGTCGAACCCGTGCCTAGCACGTTCCCGCGATACGAAGCTCTGCGTAGCCTTTGCTCGTCGAGTTATTGCCCGAATAAGTTAGACAAGAGTTGTGCTGGGCTATCGAAGCCATTTCTAGCACTGTCCCGCTCTCTCTGCGGTTGTCAAGTCGCATAGCCCCTCGAGAACAAGACTCGTCGTATAAAGTATACGACTTGAGCGATAGTGTCGTCTATAGAACCAGGCCTATCTAAGGCACGAGCTACGACCGGTTTAATGAGAATCTTGCCATGAACAAAGGAAGTCCACACGATCGGTTGTCGCCGAGATTGGTCCCGTTACTTGGGAGTCTCGCTAAGTCTTGATATGTCCCGCACACGAGATCGGTCCCGCGGCTTGGGATTCTCGCTAAGTCTTGATAGAAAGAAGAAATGCATGGTCATGTTAAGGAAGGATTTGATAGATCAAATTGGGTCTTGCATAGTCATTGGACAACATGTCGACAAGGTGTAGTCTTCTCGAATGATCATCGAGGCGCCGGGATCATTCGGCCCGGGAGAAGCGCGTTGCGGCTCAAAGTAGGATGCTGGATAACCGCATGGGAGACTTCGGCGCCTCCGGGCTAGCTACCCGTGTAGGGACGTGACCGATATCCTATGAGCCAGTCCAAGATAGCTTGACATTGCTAGTGACCTACTCATGTAGATGTGTCGGCAGATAGCGACACACCGCGTGTATGCCTTTGGATTGAGTCTAGAACTTGATGCTTGTCTAGTCGGTAACACAATGTCTGGGCCTAAGATTGGGCTACAGTATAGTCACCGTGCTTGGCACGATAGATGGCGTCGGGATGTTCATGAAAATGATACTATGGTCAACAAGTCTTGTCTAAGTTAGCAAAATGGGTCTAACAGGAAGGCAACAAGGCGGTAGCACGATAAGTCTTGATAACTTGTAAGGCGCGGCCTGAATCTTGAGCACGAATAAGTCTAAGCAAGGTCTAGAGGCATGACCTGTACGAGTCGTCCTGTTGTCATCCTTGGCATTTGAATCGTTGGCACGAGAATTGGTCTAGAGGCATTTGAGTTTAAACAAAGGTCTTGGCACGGCCGAGTTCGCGTAAGTTGCTCCTTGGCATAGCATTGTCTTGAATATGTCTAAATCGGGAACAGAATGTGGCACGACCCTGCCATCCCGAGTTGAAGTTCGGTCAAGTACTTGAGTGATGAGGCACTGCCTCGATCAAAACACACGTTGGTATTATAGCACGATCCCGTCGTTGCACGACCTTGTCGTTGCATCGCTAAATATAGACCGAGACGTCTTGTTCTAAAATGAATCCTAAGATAAGACTAGAAAGACAATCGAAAGGGTCTTAAGCTGCACAAAGTAAATGAAACGTGTCGGTTATGCATGGGAAGGCGAGGAGCTCGCTCCACCAGTACAGTTGAGTACTGACACCCACACAGTATTTCATGTGCAGGCACAGGTAGAAGCTCGTGGCACGGAGCTCACTTGGATGTGTCGAGGCACGAAGTTCCTTGGCGAGTCGAAGCGTGCGGCCGCATGATTCGAAGACTTATACAGGACATAATGTATGGACATCGCCTTTCGAAGCTTCCGCCGGCTCAAGCATGTAATCGAGAGATGAGAGAGAGCAGAGTGACATGTAAATGAGAGAAAAGTGAGCCTGAAAGACTTGTAATTTGGCCTTGCGCCCACAAATGTAATCTTGTATTCAATATCAATAAAGAGCTTCTTTTGAATGACTTGTGTTCATGTGTACTCGTTCTTAAATTTTGCTGCATGTTTTAATATTTCTGCTTGGGACTTTCTGTACGACGACCCCGTCGCTACCGATGTAATCGGCCGTTATGTAACTGCCTTACACGAGCACAATCTAGGCTCGTGCGGCATCACGCCTTAGCGAGGACGATCGCTCCTACGGAAGCGGGGCGTGACATGGGGGCCCTTATGACCGTATTGGTAGCTTCGATGGGGTCTGCGGTGTTGATCTGCCGCTGGGTCTGGGGGATGTCTATTCTTTCTCCCGATGAGTTCGAGCTGGTCTCTGCAGGTGGGATAGTGATGGTGTCTGCTGGTTCTGCCTCATTTTTAACTGGATCCCCGGCTGAAAGAAGGAAGAATCCGGCGGCCATGACCTGCTGTCCTCTAAGGACCTGTTCCGGCCCTAGGATAGCTAGGGCTTCTGCTATAATAGCCTCCTCTGAGTGGTAATTCTCGGACGATTGTTCGTTTGGGGTTGGTGCCATGACTGTGAGAGAAGCCGTATCGACGGTGTTAGTGAGGCCCTTCTTCGGGCTGGGCTGATTGGGTTCGACAGCCTCTTCGAAGATTTCGATGGCCAGATCGTTGACGTCCTGGTCTTGGTCCAGGGCCGTGAACTGGTTGGACCGGGAGACAAAGGGGTTGGGGGAGTGGGTTGGGCTTTGATTATGGATAGGGCTAGGGCTAGAGATGAGGGCCTTGTCAGGCGATTCTTCACCGTCACTGAATCTGATGTGTGAATTCTGCCGCAACAGCAGGTTCTTCGGCTGATCTTTCTTGATCGGATTGTTGTGCTTGTTAGCTTTGGGCTCCTCCCCTTTCTGCTCTGAGTTCTTCCTTAGGTGGGGGTGAAGGCGTCGGCAGTGTTCTGCAAGGTGCCCCCGAAGATGGCAGTGTGTGCAGAAAATGATATGATTGTCGTAAACTATCCGCTGGGTGTGCGTCCGGTTGCCGAGCTCAATGATGAGGTGGTTGGGGGGTTCGATGGAGAGATCAAGTTCCACACAGATTTTTACGTAGTATGCTTTTGAGAGGTTGCTGGTTTCCGCAGCTGTTGCTATATATGTTCCGAAAGAGTTGGCGATCCGTCTGAGTGCTGCTGGGACGAAGCAGATGAGGGGTAGATTCGGCAGGGTGACCCATGCTGTGACCGCTGTGGAATCCTCTTTGATTTTGAAGTCCGTGGACCATCAGATAATCTTCATAAAATGGGAATCCACCCTGCAGGTCCATTTGGACCATACAAACCTGTGGTCGAGCTAGGAGGAGAGGTGAAGAAGTAAGTGCCTAGGGTCAAGGGGAGCAATACGGTATGCGGCGGAAAGCCTCCAGTCGGCGATCACTTCCTTCACCCTGTCAAGCTTCAGGCACCCTCTTCAGAACGAAAGTATGAAGGAATGAGGAAGATAGAGAGGAGAGCTCGGAGGGCAAAAAAGGAACCGTCGGGATCTGGGAATCTTCAGAATACTTTAAATCTGGTAGCGGCACGTCGGCTACGAGGATACCCTTGGAGCACGCGCGATCCGGCCGAAGCATGTCAGCGAAGGAGGGATTAGGGGCTCCAGGGATGGAGGGGGACGGGGCCTCGCTGGGAGAAGGCAACAAGCAAAGTGGCTGCGGGGCCACCGAAGGGCAGGCAGCAGGAGTAGAAGGGAGGGCGGTGCCTAACGGCCGGATCAAATCAGTAAGGGACGGTGCCGAACTAGCCGGGGCGGCTGTCGCGCCTACGCCCGAAGTCGAGACCGGGAGTCCAGGAGGAACGACGTGAGGAAGGGGGGACAAGGCACCTACGGCCGGCGACGGGATAGCCTGCACCGGGGTAGGAGGATCAAGCGTCCCAAAAGACGAAGGCAGGAGAGAGGCTGGGGCCGCAGGAGCAACAGCGCCCGGTGGCCAAGCGCCCTGGACTGAACGAGGCCATGCTAGCCTGGAGATGCTCGGGTCTGGGTGGACCGCCGGCAGAGCGGAGAGACAGTCCGCGGTGGCAAAGGAGGTAGGGGCGCCTAAGAGGATGAGACGGGAGCTGCGTCGGAAGCCAAAGGAGAGGGGCCGGGGGATGGGGGCTAATGGTGGAAGCGGCAGGGGTGGAGGGTAGATGACCGTGGGAGATAGCCAGGGAGGTGGGATGGGGAAGGCTGGGTGAGGGAGCCACGTAAAGATCAAACTAATTAGCGAAAGAATGGGGAGCATAGTGCTCTGAAGGGGGAAGGGGCCTACCAGTAACCGAAGGGAGGGTTCGAGGAATACGCAGGCCGATCTGTGTAAACGCCCTGGAAAGAGTAAGGGGGAGGGTGGAACCCACTGAAGGATGCTGCGGGATAATACGCAGCACGCGTAAAGTGGGGATTAAGAAGTGGGGCCCCCTCGTGTGGGACGTTGCTAGCAACGTACACGAGAGGCCATGCGTTAGAAAGCCCGAAACCTGCACCACAGGGGGGCTCCCAACCCGAGGGGACAGATGCTCCGTTTGAATTTTGAAGGAAAAAAGATGGCGGCAACTGGGGACCTAATCCCTGAGATCGCTCATCCCAGGGGAGGGCGGCCAGGGGACCGCCTGGGGCAGCGAGGGAGGGAAGGGGGAAGGAGGAGCGCTGGGGGACTGGAGCGACCGGAGGACGGATCGGCGGTGCGGGGGGCGGTGGATGCTGGCGGGAGTAGGAGGAGAGGAGAAGGGGGGCAAAGCGGTGGGCATTGGGGGTGGGAGGGGCGGGGGCGAAGCCTGGGCCCCCAAGACGGCGAGAAGATCGACAGGGGGAGCAGCCATGGGCGGTGGCCACCAGCCTAGGTAGTGACGGGGACATCGGAGGAGAAGGAAGCTGGGGAAAGGGAGAAGGGCATCTGAGCTGAATCACACACACACACACACACACACACATATATATATATATATATATATATATATATATATATATTTTATAACCCCTTCCTTTTATTAAAAAGGCTCAAAGAGCCGAAACCAGTCCGAGTATACAAGATCCAAAATAACAAAGCCTATACAAGTATACCACCAAAACGGAACTAAGGGGGATGGAAAGACCTCTACCATCAACAGTTAAGGGAGGGTAGAGGACCAAAAAGTTTAGGGGATGTGTGAGCGATGGGAGCTGCATTTACGGTACTGACGGAAGACTTCTCGAATGAGCTGATCGGCCGAGAATTGGCGACCTTCGTACCTCGCCTTGTTGCAATTTTTCCATAACACCCACATGGCGGCTGCTGTGACGATTTGGTGGCCGTGGGAGGCAGAACCACAGGCACCCGCCAGATCGTGGAAGCGTCCATCGCCCGAATCAATGTTGTAGAGCAGGTTGAGGGTCCTCCATGAATGGACAGGCAGGGTCCCTTGACAGATGATGTGGTCAATGGTCTCCAGCTGACGATCAGTGCAGCAATTGCAAGCTGACGCTAGACTAATTCTAATGGTGTTAAGGATCTCGTTGGTGGGCAGTCTCTTGTTAATGGCTCTCCACAGGAGGATAGACCACTTCTTGGGGATGCATGTCTGCCAATAGTGCGCGATGGGGTGATGCGGCTGACCTATCGTGAGGATCGCAGTCCTCGCAGACCTCATCAAGAATGCCCCAGAAGCTTCGAGCGTCCATCTAAGCGCATCGTCTTCACTGCCTATGGGAATGCCTATCTGGCGGATGGATTCCACCGCTTCGTCACCAGCCCAATCCCGTAATTTGTCCCAGTTCTAGTCGTTGGCAGAGTAGTTCAACAAGTCTCTGATTTTACTGTTTCTCGGGGTCTCCACAAGAGTAGGGATTAAGCTTTCCCCTGTCCATCGCTCTATGAATGGGTTTGACTCGCTGGCTCCCAATATGAGTCTCATTGCGGGCTCGGCGAGGTCGCGACCGACTAGGATGCGACGCCAAGCCGCCAAGAATCTGCTATTGGATATGGCCAGAGAAGGGTTTATATGTTTGAAGTACCTGGCCTTCATAAATTTGGTCCATAAGTTCTTGCTCGTGCGAAGCTTTCACCATAATTTCATAGAAAAAGAATTAACGATATGGGTTAGCTTGGTAAATCCCAGAACTCCGACCTCGATAGGTCTAGCCATGGATTTCCAGCTGGCCCAGTGGTGCTTGTCTTGACCATTACAATGCCCCCAGAAGAAGTTACAGAAGATCTGTTCGATCGAATCAAGAACCTTCTTGGGCGGGGAGCACGCGGCCAGAGTGTGGATGGGGATAGAAGTGAGCACATGATTGATAAGGATCATCTTGCCTCCCGGGGACAAAGTCGCATTATGCCACCCTTCAAGTTTCTTCCTGATTCTAGCTTTCAGGTTCTCAAAGATGCGGGTATTAGATTTCCCATACACTAGGGGACAGCCGAGGTAGTTGAACGGAGGATGGGCGACTGAGAATGTTGTTAAGTGGGTGAGATTGGTGGCTTGCTCTCTTTTGATGTTATGGTGGACGTAGATAATGCTCTTGGAAGGATTGATCTTCTAACCCGAACATCTGGAGTACCTCTGCAGAGTGTTGTGAACTAACTCTACCGCTCCGACGTCCCCAGAGGAGAAAATGAGTAAATCGTCCGCGAAGGCCAGGTAGGTGATGGTAGGATAGCCGCTGGACGTGTGACAGTGTTGGAAGTTCGAAATACTGACCATATTGTTAAGGTTTCTACTCAGGGCGTCCGCGGTAATGATAAAGACGTTGGATGATAGGGGGTCTCCCCGTCTAACGCCTCGGCTGGATTTGAAGAATCCACCGGCCTAGCCGTTGATAACCGTGGAAAACCACGAGTTGCTAATGGATCTCCACACGGTGTTAGTCCAAACTTTCGAGAATCTGAAACCTTTGAATACCCAGATCATAAATTGCCAATCCAGTCTGTCATAGGCTTTTTCTATGTCTATCTTAACTGCAATGTTGCCCCCTCTGGCTGGGAACTTCATACAGGTGATTAACTCTTGGGCCAGCATAATATTGTCCTGGATGTTTCTTCCTTGCACAAAGCCACTTTGCTCCTCTGAGATTATCTTAGGTAAAATCTCCGCCGTCATGGAAACGATGATTTTGGATATGATTTTGTTGGTGGAAGTGCAAAGACTGATGGGGCAAATATCCCGGAAGGACTCTGGATTATCTTTTTTCGGAATGAGGATGAGGTTGGCGCTGGATATGGCTTTGGGGTAAGTAGCTCCCTCGAAGAAGGCGATAGCCGCATCGGTGATGTCTTGCTTGATGATGTCCCAGCATTTGCGGAAGAAAACACCAGTGAAACCGTCCGGACCCGGGGCACTATGCTCGTTCAAGGCCCACACTACGTCTTTCA